>CAUYON010084752.1:0-13002 GCA_963573935.1 Arctocebus calabarensis
TAAGAACAATAATAATATTATTTTAATCTAGGGAGGGAGGTAAATAGTATCTAGACTGACTAATCCAAAAAAATAGAAGAATAAGTACACAAAAAATTATACAAAGAGACATGGAGAAAATTCTCCTAATCCTCAGCAGTAGCAGGAAAAGGAGGAAGATAAACTAAAGGAATGGCATCAATCCTCATAGCAGGGATGCAGACATAGGGTAAAATAACTTTCAGAAATGACAAATGGAGTCAATTTTGTGGTCTGTGCTGCCCTGTTCCCAGGAGGGTTCAAATAGGGAAGGGCTTGAAGAATGCTCAGAAATGGAAGGGATATCCAAGACCTCTCCAACAATATGAGAATTGGTTTGTGTCACAGCTGTTCCAATATCTAAGTCACCCTGCACCCTTAACAGGGAAACAGCAGAGATAAGGGTTAAGCATGAATATAACTTGAACACCACTGTGATCTTGGTATGTAACAGAACTCAAAATTGGTTGGGCCATCCCAGTGCATCACTAAGACCTGTCCACTCTCTTCACTCTCTTGGACACAGAGTTCACTGTAGTGGCCTTGGGAAACTTTTCCTCCCACCTGCAACTGATACTGATTAGTTCATGTCTGAGAATCCCCAGAACCTGCACCCTTCTCCTGGAACAAATATTTACTGCTTCATCCCAAGTGAGATGCGGTCCCTTACAGGTGACATGGCAATTACAGGTTCAGAGGGAGATGAAATCAGGGAATAGCAAGATCCATAATTGCTTGGCTCCAGATGGCCGCTGCCTCCTATGGCCATGGTACTGTTGCCAGTTCCAGCCATGACATCAACAACTGTGGTGGGTTTTTTTTTTCTTTAGTTTTTTTGGGTTTTTTGTTTGTTTGGTTGGTTGGTTCAGAGTCCAGACATGTGGTGGGCAGGAGTACAGCTAGGTAGGACAGAGGTTTCACTGGGGGCCTCAGTATAGCTTTACCTAAGCCTTGGATTGCTTCTGAGCTGAGAGAGTGAAGAGGAGTGTGAGGATGGAGATCATATAGCTGGCTGGCCATGGTCATGGCTACTTGGCTTCGGGGAGGTAGACATTGCTGAGGCTGGGGCTACCCTGGGATGGAAGCACTGTGTTATTCACCCACTATTTCCCTTTCAGATAGCACCATCCATCGGTCTGGCCTACCAAAAACTGGACTCAGAGGAGTTGAGACATTTTGGTATTTAGAGTTCAGGGTAAATATTAAGGCTCTTTGGCTATGTGGTCCCTGCTCCCTGAACACTCATGCACAAACAGATATACATGACCCCAGGGTAACCATCCCGGGCAGATTCAGAACCTGGATGGCACCTAAGAAACTGCATGTTTATGGAACATTATGGGTTGTGACTTTAGGTGCTTTGCTTTCTCCCTGAAAAAGTGGACTTCACACTGAAAACTCAGCATTTGGAACCAGGAATAGTTCTCATTTCTGCCTCTGCCTCTATAGGCTGAAGGATCAAGAATCCTGACAATATCTGAGCTTCTCAGCCAAAGTAACAATGACAGAGACAGAATGTCTATGAACATTACACAGGGTGGGCACTCCCCATATGGCCTCTTGCAAAGGTAGCCACGGTGGTCTCTTTGCCTGAATCCAGGCCAGTACTTTGCAGCAAGATAGACAATCAGCAGGGAACAACTGTAAACAAATGCTACTCCTATCACTGTGTGACTGGGATGATTTGTCTCTTCACTCTGGTGATGTTTTGAGGTTCTGGGGAATGGTCTGAAAATCTCCATTCTGTGTTTTTGTGTGGGAGGAGTGTGACATGACAGGGAAAGCATAAGACACACACCCTGCTCACCATGGAGTGTACCTACTGCAAGTATATACGGTAAGGAATCTGTCACTACATCAGGGTACCAGGTGTTCCCTTCACTAGGACTGAGGGGCCCTGCTCAAGTTAAAAAATATATTTATACTTTCTTTGCACCTATTTTCCCTTTGCAATATATACAGCTTTATTGAGGTGTGACTAACAAGTGGACAACCTGAGACTTTTTGTCATATTTCTATACCCATGAAACTGTTGCCATTTTCAAAACTGTGAATATGTCTACTGTCATAGTAAATTCTCTTGTGTTCTATGGGAAACCTTCCACTTCCATCTCATGCCAGGCCAGCCATTGAACTAGTTTCTGTTCCAATGAATTAATTTTTTTTAGAATGTTATATCAATATTTTCCTCAATTTATATCTTTGTAAAATAAGATAAGAATACTCTTTGATACTGAACATTGAGTATTAACATACACTAGAGTCCTGTACCCAAGTTCTAAACCCTAATATACAGTCATTGTTGTCATCAACAAATTGTATGGCCTCGTAATTTTTTTATTTGACCATGAGCCACATTTTGGAAAATGGATTAGAAAGTAGTACTGCTATTCCAATCAAACAGTTTCTTCATCAGCATTTCCAACTTCCCAATCAATTTTTCCTCTCCCCACTTATTTTCATCTTTCCTTCTCTGTCACTGGGTCTCTCCCAATTCCATTGTCCTTGTTCATTACCATCTAGGAGTCAATCCCCTTTAGGATACAGGGATTTTTCCAGCACTTTCCAGCCATGAGCTTTCAAATCTCACTGTGCCTGTCACTAGTGTTTGACCTATTCCTTAACACCCTCATCCATTTTCATTTTGCTATTTATTTCTAATTGATGTCCATGTCAGTGGTACTTACAGTGCTTAAGATATTTGGGTAGTTGGTTGGTTGTTTGTTTCCTGTCCTCCCTTATATGATCATGATTGTTTTGTGATTCTTCAGGGCTTTGTTATTTGGTATTCAATCTAACCTTCACCACTTGCTTTTCTCCAGAGGTCAGGATGATGCAGAACATTCCAACCATGTAATCACAAGGTTGGTTCCCCTGGCAACCAGCCCCATACTGAGGCGACTCAGGAATCCACTAAGAGTCATCCTATTGAGGCAAAAGATACTCTCATCACCCAGGAAATTCCAAAGGATTTAGGAGACCTGTGTCAAATGCTCGCATCATTCAGGAAATTAGAAACAACTTAAGAGCTCTTTGTTAGGGACCAGGGTGAGAGAGCAAATAATAAATCAAAGAATTCTCCCTGCATGCCTATTAACAAGGGTTTCAACAAATTTGTCTCAGGAAACCATGGCAGAAACCAATGTATATATTTATTATTATCTTGTAATATTACACAATCTCTCTCTTTGTCTAGATGTTCTCCAATTTATGTAACTGGGGTTTACTGTTCTGCCCAATTATATAATTTTGACATGGGTAAACATCGAGTTAATTGTTTATGCTTTGATTTTTCCATCATGTTATTTCTTTATTTGGACCTTTACTATTGGGATCTAGAATTTTCATTTGGTTTCCTACATAGTTCCTATTTCTCCTCACTTATTTTTCTTTCTCACTGTGCTCAAAAGTATAAAATCTGCTTCAAAACAATTTTCTGTTAATTTCAACATCTGGGCTATCTAGGGCTTGTCCCTGCTGATTGTTTTTTGCCTTTAATATAAGTCACTTGTCATATTTGTTGATGTTTAATCATTTCGGGATGGGTCCTCATACATTGTAGGGACTGGATTCTGTGTCGTTTTGGTGACACAAACATAAAATGATGTATTATTGCTCTTTCAGCAGACAGTTAATTTGGCCAAACTCCAACTCCATATTGGAGATGGGATCAGCTAAGATGGGCAAGCCTAAGGGCGATGCAAGTGGGATGTGATGAAGAACTCTTCCTCAATTGTTTGAAAACCTACTTGATGTCCATATAACAATGTCAAACAGTGAAATTTGTACCAAAGTGTCTCCAATGTGGCATTAATGACATTAGGTCCAAGATCACTATTCACTATGGGGGGCTATGTTGTGCCATATGGAACACTGAGCAGTGTCCTTAGCCTACATCACTAGATACCACTAGACCTCATCATGCCCCACCTATAACAACCAATACTGTCTCCACTCATTGTCAACTGTCCCTTATGGGGCAAAATCATCCCCCATCCTGGCTGAGAAGCACTGGTACATAGAAGGAAGCTCAGAGAGGAATTCCCTGCTGCAAATATAAGTTTAGGTTCCCATGGAAAGATACTTAACTTTTTAAAGATATATCTTACCTTCACAGGCTTTCAACCTGCCTACTGATCACAGTCAGCTTCTTGAGTCAGCTAAGTTCACTTACCAACAGCCTCCCACTTCCTGCTTCTGCCTCAGGCTCAGCTCTGTTGTTCACCACTTCACATGGGGAACTGGACTCATTGCCTTCTTGCTTGCTGTTACCTTAATAATTCCTGTGGAATTTGAACCCTTGTTTAGGCCACAAACTCCTGATCATGCTTCAAGACCCATCTCACCTAGAAAAGCTCTTTTGATGTCCCTATCCAAGAACACTGCATTTCCTTGTAGGAAAATGAACAGTAGGGCCCCTCTGCTGGTGCTGTCCATCTCCCGCTAGACTGTGATCACTCAGAGCACACTACTTGGGCCCCATGTACTAAGTTTCCTCATCCTCTGTATTCTTGGTGCTCTGGAATATGGGTCTTACTGACCTGAGGAGACTGACCATTGTATTTTGTAGGACTAGCACAATCTTAGAGATAGGAAACAACTCACCTTTCACATATACACCAAGCAGTCCAGCACCCATACTTTCAACCCACCTCTAGCTGCCATTACACTGCAGGTAGCAATAATCCTGTCCTAATTGTCACAGGGCCAGTTACCATACAACTAGAGACAGCCCTAAGCCTGCTTACCTTACTTTGATTTGACTTTTCCAAGGAAGCCACCATAAAGGTTTCTATTCATGCTTTTCCCTCACCAGCTCTGCAGTTCCACTGGCCCTGGAGCTTCCCCGTGTTGTCCTGCATGGGTTGGTGAGCCTCTGCCTCTTTGGCACTGTGAGTAGCAGCCAGACTTTTGCAATGTCACTCATCTCCTCATCTGTTGGCCTCACCATAAATGAAGAATATTGCAGCCTACATTTCAAAACACCTCAGCACCTCCAGCCAGGATTGGCCACAAAAGAGTATTAAGATATGTGTGTAGAATAAGACCCATGGCATTGTGTCCTTCTGGCAGCTTCCCTGATGCCCATCCTTGCTGGAGAGGAGACATTTTACAGTGGACACGACAGGGGTATAATGAGTCTCTGTCCTGCTTGGAGATATCCCTACCTGGGCTCACAAGTAGAAGGGTACTTTCATGATCCCTCTCCCTGGAAATTTTAGAATCCAGAACCTCAGAGATTCCTTGAGTTTAGAAGCACTGGGATGGACTGAGGCTTCCGCAGATATGATTGTCACCTCTTTGACTTCACTTGGGGAAGATCATTTATGCAGAAAGTTGGTGGTAGAAACAAAGAATCTGCAGGTCATTGGGTGAAACTGGTAGACAGGGAAAAGGAGTAAGTATTCTAGGCATCCTTGAATAGAGACTGAAGGAAAGACCAATTATCCCCCTTTGGAAATAATGAATATGTCATAGGCATTTGGCATGTGACAAGCAAAGTTTACCCTTCCCCCTAAGCCATCACAGTAGTTGCCTGGGCTCAAAAGGAGCTTTTGTCCTTGAAGACGTGTGGAGTTAAAGAGAACACTGGTGGAGGATTTGTTTCTCTAATTACAGATTGCACTGTCAGCAGAGCACCAAAAACTATGACTGCAACCAGGAAGGAACACCTATCTTAGATCATGGTAACAGTCCATGACTTATCAAGATAAACCTACAATATCTGGACATTTCAGCCCAATTCAGTACAATGTTGATGAGTCATTTCTGCTCCCAAAGGATGAAGACCAAAATGGATGTCAAGTCTCCATTACAGTCCATCTTCTCTAAGGTGAACTGAATATTAATGCCCCCTGAAAATTTAAACATTTAAACTCTAATCCCAAATGCTATGGCATCTGGAGATGGTGATTTAGGTCATGGGGGTGGAACCCTCATGATGAGATGATTGCCTTTATAAGTAGAGACAAGACAGAGATTGCTGCCTCTCTGTGCTACCAACCATGTAAGGATACTATGAGAAAGCAGCTGTCTATCATGGACGAAGAAAGTCCTCACAGGAAAGGAATCCATCAGCTCTTTGATCTTGAACTACCTAGTCTCCAAAGTCAAGAGAAATAAATATTGGGGCTGCCAGGGGAGGAGGAAAATAGTGTTGGGGGAGAGGTATTTTTAAAGGAAATCATTCCAGATCAATGAATGAAACTTTAAAACAATAGCAGGAACTTTTGGACCTAGATTGTTAAAAATACTCACTAGAGTTTGCAAATAATAATGACAAAGACGATCAAGTTTTTAAGTTTCCATTCAGCAGTCAAAGTGCTGTCCCCAGAGATGGAAAAGCAGATATTGTGAGAGCTGCTCAGGACTTTTACCAATCAGTAGCCCAGCAGCAAAAGAGACCCTCAGATTTGGATGTGGCTATGTTAGCCAGTTTACTTAGTTCACATGGTTTGCCTGATCCCAATTTAGTATTGAAGTTTGATCCTGTGGATAGCTATCTTCCCTGGCACATCAGATTGACTGAGATTATCTTTGCCTTCCCACCTAAATATTAGTTATGAGGACATTTTCTTACTCTTCATCAGTATGCAACCTGTGAATAGCACATGGGAAAGTAGTAAGTACTTGGTTGCATGATTTGATTTGGGGCTTGGGAGATAGGGACCCAAGTGACTCTGATGTTTAAAAAGCACCTGTGAAACCCTGTATACACCTAGTTCATAATCATAATTTAGTAACAAACACAAAAGTATCTTACTTTAGAGTGAATGTATGTGCTTGTGTGTGTGCATGTGTGGTTGTATGTAAATGAACTTATAAATGAGGAGAAGAAGGGCTGATTAGAGCTCTTCTGGTTAGTGTTGGGGTCAGGGAATAATTTTTGTTCAGACTTTCTTTCTGAGTAAATGGCAAATTTTAAGACTAATATATTGACTGATTAAATGGAAGCAATCTGAGTTTGTGGGCGCTCCAGAGGCATGGAGTTCCTGGGTGCTCACCAGTTAAAATTTACTCTCACCTTCAGAGCAGAGAGAATACTTATCTTCAGATACCTATCCATTTTCATTTTTTACTTCATTATAGTCAAACAATGTGACTTGAGAATGGTGTTCTGGTTTGTAAATATCATTTTAAAAAGAACTCCTACTCTATTAAAATGCAGAATTTTCAAATTTAAATAAGAATTGGTAAAAATAAACACACACAAAAGTGAATAAACTGTAATTTTAAAAATAAAGGCAGAAAATTCCCTGTGAAAAAGGAAAGGGTGTTTTCATTTCCCTTTTTATTTGGTGGGCAGCATGCTATATAATACCAAAAGTTGTTTTTAAAATTATTTTTTGTTAGTTACTTTTATTTAAAATAAGTATTTGAGGGAAGTTACCATAGCATCTCTTTTCCTCAAAGAAACCTGTTCTTTTGTGGAATAACACGTTTAGGGCCATGTCAATAACTGGGATTTTTACTTAGCAACTCCTGGTGGTTACTTTGCATGGAAGATCTTTAATCATATTGTATACAAAACCAGCACATTGTTCCCCAAGATTGCATTAATGTACACAGCTATGATTTAATAATAAAAAAAGATGTTTATGTAGGATTGAGGCCTGTGTAGTTATGAAAATATTAATAAAGTCTCTAAAAATAATTTAATTTTACATGTTCTCTTTTATGAAAGAGAATAGTACTGGTGCTGTTATTTTTTAAATGAACAAATGATTACTTCATATGTGTTTAATATTTCTTCTTTCACTACTGATTCTTGGGTACATACCATTCTTTATATTTTAATAGACTGCTTTTAGAAAACTATTGTCAGCCAGTGTGCAATCAATCTAAAATTTTACATTTAGAATGAAGTAGTTCAAATACCAGATTTTTCAGAAGTCTGAAAGCAAAGCAGGCTGAATTGAGAAAGTACGTTCTAGAATATCTTGTCAAATTCTGGAGGTATGAAGAGTAAATATTTCAACTTGGAGTAATAAAATCCCGTTTATGATTTTAAATTACTTTTGAAATAAAATGATTAAAGTTAAATTTTGGTCTAGTGATATTACTTTGTATCTCATATGCCTTTGTATGTTTTAAGAACACTTCTGCACTGCTGGTGGGAATGCAAGCTAATACATTCCTTTTGGAAAGAAGTTTGTCAAATACTGAGGTATCTCAAAGTAGACCTGCCATTTGGTCCTGCAATTCCTATGCTAGGAGTATATTCAAAAGACCAAAAATCATTTTGCAAAAAAGATATTTGAACCATATTATTCATGGAGCTCAATTCATAATTGCCAAGTCATGGAAGAAGCCCAAGTGCCCATCAACCCAAGAATGGATTAATAAATTGTGGTTTATGTATGCCATGGAATACATGCAACCTTAAAAAAGATATAGACTTTACTTCTTTTATGTTTACATGGATGGAGCTGGAACATATTCTCCAAAGTAAAGTATCTTGAGCATGGAAGAAAAAGTATCCCAAGTACTCAGTACTTTCATGAAACCAATTTGTATTTACTCACACTTTCTTATGTAAGATAAGAGAGCAAGTATAGCCAAGGATAAAGGAGAGAATTAGAGTGGGAAGGAAGGGGAGGGGAGTGGTTTAATTGAGGGAGGGTAAATGGTGGGGCCACATCTATGGAGCATTTTGCAAGGGTACAAGTCAAATCTATCAAGTATAGAGCAAAAATTTCTTAACACAATAATCAAATAAATGAGGTGAAAGCTATTCCTTGGATGTGAGCACTCCAAATTGTATAAAAATGTCAACACATTTTACCCCAAATATGCATAAAGGTATTCATGATCTATGTGTATATGACTTAATAAAAAGTAAAAAATAGTTTCTTTTTGATACTTCTCAAAATGGAAAAAATTTCCTGTTTATATGTACATTCTGGATCGCAGTTTAGAACTTAGGAAGAAATTAGAGGATTTGAATTCCATTCCCAGTTCTCATATCTTATTTTTTTAACCAAATAATGACTGTTAACAATATTAAAAGCTGGTTTTAATGTGAATAGCAAACTCCAGGATATTATAATTAAGGCTTAAGGATGCCAGTCTTTAAGAGGAAGGTGTTACAATGTTAATGAACTGTACATATATACTGTGCATATCTACAGTTTAATCTTTGAATGTATATTACTTGATTAGCTAGCTCCCTCCTTCAGTTTTATGATACCATACATAGATCCTTCTGTTTTGTATGGACTTTGGCAACATGTAAATAATGTGTAAGGCAAGCTTTTATAATTAAGGAATCAACTCAAATTATTGAAAGTTGAAACTTCAGATGTATGAACAAAAACCAATGAAAGAATATACAGTTTTCACAGAATAAAAAAAAGAAAGAAATACTGCATAGCCACCCTATCTCTAGTAATTTACTATAGAAAATTACCTAGAATCCCAGACAGACTAAAACATTCTCCCCTCTCTTCAATTCTGTTTCCTCCGTCTTACCTTTCAGGTTTTGCTATAAAGCAATCGCCACAATAAACACTCTGAAGGTGAATGGACATCTGCAATGGTATCCTAGTTACTCAGGTTGAAGGAATTTGGGATAATTCTTCCCTCCTTTCTCTTTCTCCATATCTCATACAATCTGTTGGCCAAGATTGGCCACTCTTCTAACATTATCCAGAATGCCATTTCAACTCCGCACAGATACTGTCTGTGGCCTCAAACATTATACTGTTGTGATCTCTCTCTGGAATGACCAGAGTGGAGGATTCATCCATCTTATAGCCAGTAGCTCTGCCAGCCTCTGTCAATAATCAACACAGGAGCAAAGCAATCCTATTAAAATTAAAATGCTATTAAAATCCTATCCCCTACCCGTCAGGAGGGGCGGCGGTGGGCAGGAACAACCCTGCAGTCTCAGGACCCAGGCCCGCCCCACTCCAGGGGTTATGGTGGGCGAGAGTGACCCCACACAGGCCGTGCTGCCTCAGGACCCAGGCCCGCCTCCTGCCAGCAACACCAGGGGACATGAGAGACCCCACTGGGAGGTGTGCCGCCTCAATACCCAGGGACATCCCACCCCAAGGCCTCTTGCAAACACACGGGACTCTGCTGCAGGCCTCAGTGCCAAGACCCCCAGCCTGCTTTGGCCAGTGCTGCCCCAGCCAGGATCTCTGATAGCTGCACAACATGGGTCCTCCCTCCAGTGTCCTCCCTGCTTCCTCACCAGCCCTGTCCATCTGCCCAGGGACTTAGGAAGTCACACAACTCCACACCCTCCCTCTAAGGGCCTCCCTACCTCTCTGCAGAGCCCTCTGCCCGACCAGAGACTGCTGGAGTCACCCACTCTCATTGCCAAAGCCACTGGCAGACAGGCATTGCCAGAACCGTGGGCACAATCCCCAGCCCTGCTGCTAGACCTGTGTGTGACACACTGCACTCTGTAGCTGCAGCCACAGCCACAAGTCCCTGGCTGGGGCAGCCCCAGAGGAGCTAAACTAGGTCACTGCCTATAAATATCTTCCAACAATAGAGTGATACAGTCAGGGTCCAATCTTGGAGAGATGCCTCCCCAACTCTGAGGATGGCCAGAGAAAATGGTGAAAAATAATCATGGGGTGGAATCAATGGAAAAACTCTGGCAAAATGAATATAATCAGAGTAGATTAACTCCCACAAGGAATGACAAGGTAGATACAGCACAAGATCCCTGACATACGCAAATGGCTGAGATGTCAGAAATCGAATTCAGAGTCTGGATAGCAAATAAGATCAGTGGAATGGAGGAAAAGATGGAATTAGAATTTCAAACAGTAATCCAAAAGATGTCTCAAGAATTGAAAGAATTCAAAGACAAAATAACCAAGGATTTTGAAACATTGAAACAAGAAGTTGCAGCCCTCAAAGATCTGAGAAACACAGTAAAATCCCTCAGCAACAGAATAGAGCAAGCAGAAGAAAAAATGTCTGACATTGAAGACATAACTTTCGAACGCTCTCAAACCTACAAAGAGGAAGAGAAATGGAAGGCAAAAATGGCTCATTTGCTTAGACAGCTCTGGGATACCTTGAAGAAAACAGGGATACCTGAAAATGATGAAGTGGCATCACAAGGCACAGAGCCTGTTCTTTATGAGATTATGAAAGAGAACTTTCCAGACATGCCAAGAGATTCCTAAATTCAGATAGCAGACAGTTTCAGAACCCCAGCATGACTAAACCTGAATAAGTCAACCCCCAGGCACTTCATAATTAAGTTCACTAAAGTTAATATGAAGCAGAAAATTCTGAAAGCAGCCAGACGTAAAAAATCCATCACCTATAAGGGGAAAAATATTAGAATAATTGCAGCTCTCTCTGATCAAATCTTTCAAGCTAGAAGAGAATGGTCATCAATTCAATCTAAAACAAAATAACTTTCAACCTAGGATCTTATACCCAGCTAAACTGAGTTTCATTTATGATGGAGAAATTAAATATTTTAATAACATTCACTTGTTGAAGAAATTTGCTGTAACTAAAACAGCTCTTCAAGATATTCTCAGACCTATTCTCCATAATTACCAGTATAATCTTTCACAAAAGTAAACTCACCCAGAAACTTTTTATCAAATTCCAACTTCTACAGTGATGAAAGGATTAAAAATGTCCACTGGACTTTCTAAAGTTTTATCATTATTTTCTATAAATGTGAATGGTTTAAATTGTCCTCTAAAGAGGCATGGGTTGGCTGATTGGATACAAAAGCTCAGGCCAAATATCTGCTTCATAAAAGAATCTCATTTTACCTTAAAAGATAAATATAGACTCAAGGTGAAAGGATGGTCATCTATATTCCAGGCAAATGTAAAGCAGAAAAAAGCAGGTGCACCAATCTGATTCAAAAATACAATAGGTCTTAAACCAACCAAAATAAGGAAAGATAAGGATGGACACTTCATGTTTGTTAAAGGTACTACTCAATATGATGAGATTTCAATTATTAATATTTATGCACCCAACCAGAATGCACCTCAATTTATAAGAGAAATGCTAACAGACATGAGCAACTTGATTACCTTCAGCTCCATAGTAGTTGGAGATTTTAACAACTCTTTAGCAGTGCTGGATAGATCCTCCAAAAAGAAGCTAATCAAAGAAATTTTAGATTTAAACTTAACCATTCAACATTTGGATTTAACAGACATGTACAGAACATTTCATCCCAACAAAACTGAATACACATTCTTCTCATCAGCTCACGGAACATACTCCAAAATTGATCACATCCTAGGTCACAAATCCAACCTCAGCAAATTCAAAAGAATAGAAATTATTCCTTGCATCCTCTCAGACCACCATGGAATAAAAGTTGAACTCAATAACATCAGAAATATGCATACTCATACAAAAACATGGAAGCTAAATAACATTATGCTGAAGAATAGATGGGTCATTGATGAAATTTAGAAGGATTACCAAATTTTTGGAACAAAATGATAATGAAGACACAATTTATCAGAACCTCTGGGATACTTGAAAGGCAGTCCTAAGAGGGAAATTTATAGCACTGCAAGCCTTCCTCAAGAAAAAGGAAAGAGAAGAAATTAACAACTTAATGGAACATCTTAAGCAACTAGAGAAGGAAGAACATTCTAATCCCAAACCGAGAAGAAGAAAAGAAATAACCAAAATTAGAGCAGAATTAAATGAAATTGAAAACAAAAGAATTATAGAACAGATCAATAAATCAAAAAGTTGGTTTATTGAAAAGGTCAATAAAATAGATAAACCTTTGACTAACCTAACCAGGAAAAAAAGAGTAAAATCTCTAATTTCTTCAATCAGAAATTGTAAAGACGAAATAACAACAGACCCCTCAGAAATTCAAAAAATCCTTAATGGATATGACAAGAAATTTTACTCTCAGAAATATGAAAATCCGAAGGAAATTGATCAATACTTGGAAGCGTGCCAACTACCAAGACTTACCCTAAATGAAGTGGAAATGTTGAACAGGCCTATATCAAGTTC
>CAUYON010084754.1:0-42975 GCA_963573935.1 Arctocebus calabarensis
TATGTTCACAAAATTTATATGCTTAAAATATGACCCAATTCAATACAATGAATACAGTTATGTTTTGGGGGAAAAAATCAATATATTTAAATAAAATTATCTTTAACTATGTACATTAGTGTTATTTCTTAGTAATATCTAAACATCTTTTAAGAATAAAAGATTTGTGCAATATTTACATTCTTTCATTAGTTTCAAAGAATTCTTTTGAACAGTTAAAAATATCTGAAATGATGATTTACAAAAGATAATAAAAACATTAAAATCAATAAAAAATAAGAAAAAAAAGGAAAACCAAACAGATATAATATTGAAATGTGATCTTAAAAAATGTTTCTACCATATAAATGAAAACAGGTTGCTTATAGCCTGGAAATCAGGGAATAGATAAGGTTTGATATCACTGCCAAAATAGAGTCCACAAATCTGTCAGTCAGTTTTTATTAGGCTCTGCAGCATATCAGACTAAAAGTTTTGAGTATAAATCACGAAACATCATAAGCATTTTAACAGCATCTAATTGCAGCCTCTGTGACATTTCATCACAGACAACACTACACGCAGTTGAACGTAAAATGAATATTGGCACAAAATACAGCAAAAAGATGCCTGAATATCACAAAATGTAAAAGAGCTTTTAAAAAATTATTGCATTTCCTTGGGCGGTGCCTCTGGCTCAGTGGGTAGGGCGCCGGTCCCATATACCAAAGGTGGTGGGCTCAAACCAGGTCTCGGTCAAATTGCAAGAACAAAAAAATAGCCAGGCGTTATGGCAGGTGCCTGTGGTCCCAGCTACTTCAGAGGCTGAGACAAGAGAATCCCCTAAGCCCAGGAGTTGTAGGTTGCTGTGAGCTGTGATGCCATGACACTCCACCGAGGGTGACAAAGTTAGACTCTTTGTCTCAAATCAAAAAAGAACTGCCAAAAATATTATTGCATAGCCACATATGACAGACACCAGGTCCTAGAAATAGCAAATTCACAACTTTGTTTACGACAACCTTACTAAACCTAGAGTAAACTGCACAATTATTTATACTTTCTCAATTTGGTATTTTATCAAATGCATCTTTCTTTTTTATCTCCTTTTTTTGTTTTTCAGAAGGATAAAACACTCTTTTTATTCTCTTTGCTGCTTTTTAAGTAGCCTCACTAGGTTGTGTTCAATGGCCAATGGGTTCACAATACGTGATCAAGTATTGATCGTGATTTGATGCAGTGGAACAGAATAATGCTGCTCAAGTACTTGTCTATCCGGAGGGAGAAGCAGTGCGTGTAGTGAGGGGTCAGCAGGTCCTACAGGAACCATGGCAGCCCACGGGAGAGAACACACCTAGGAGGAAAATGCTGAGGAAGACAGAACGTGCTGACCTGAGCATTATTGATAATCATAGGAGCTGCACCACATCATAGACAGAAATCACACCAGAATAATTTTAACATATATTTCCCAGCTCTCTCTCACACACATACATGCACACACATGAACAGATAATCTGGGGGTGGGTGAAGTTATGATGGAAACGTCTACTGAGGAGGAAGCTATAAGCAGTGACTTTATAAACTCAGTGTCATTGACATGATATCAAAAATGTTACTATGCAGCTATCACTATTACATTAATGAGATACATAATAAACATCTAATTAAGATCATGTCATCATAAACGTGATTTATCAATCCCAAGAACATCACATTCTTTCCTCCAAAACATACCATAAAATGCCATTCCAGAATGTTTAAGTGAGCAGCAGCGTGCTCCTTTCTGCTCGAGTTTCTTTACTGTCATGTTAGATAACGTGACAGGAAACAGAGGATCGTCTGTGCTCCATTAGTACATCCGAAACATTTTCAATACTTAAGACTTCTAAGTAGTCAGAAATCACTGTAATTCATTTATATACAGGTCACACTGTATATAAAAATCCCATAAAGAAAATAAGTCCTAGGTTTTTATTTCAAATATCATTTTTCTTTTTTTGACATGGAGTCTCACTGTGTTGCCCTGGCTAGAGTACCATGCTGTTTAACTGGCTCACAATAGCCTCAAACTCTCGGGTTCAAGTGATTCTCCTGCTTCAGCTTCTGGAGTAGCAGACTGGCACCTACCATAATGCCTAATTAATTTTTCTATTGTCAGCACAGACAAGGTACTGTTCTTGCTCAGGCTAGTCTCAAACTCCTGAACTCAAGGATCTTCCTGTCTTGGCCTCTTAGAGTGCTAGGATTACAGGCATGAGCAACTGTGAATATTTTAATAAACTATCATTCTTTTTCAGATATTTACGATCCTCACAGGTAACAAAGCTCTGGCTTTTAAAAGGAGTTCAGAAATGCAAAGTGTAGTAAAAAAAATTTTCATTATAGGTTTCTGGAGGTTTGATCATGTAGGACTTGATATGAATGACAAAAAGATCTGTGCCAGGAATCATTAACTCTAAGGCTGTCTGTTCTCTCCTAACCTGGGTTCCAGGTAGAAAATGTTTTCTATGTATTCTTCTTTCTTTTGCTACCAAATTTGTTACTTTAAAAAAGGACACCACTTTTTCCCACAATACTCTGAAAGGAATAATTTAATCAAAAGAAAGAATATAAGTAATTTGCTTAAAAACACAGTTACAGAACTTGATGGAGCTCTTAATCTTGGTCTATCCAAAGAAAAGGTAAAGGTACTTGCAAATATAGTTTCAAGAGGTGTGTTCCCTTTTCTAAATGTTGATAAAGGAAAGTCTGGAAAAAACTGGAAGGTACTATATGCCAGAATGTAAAACCTACGCAGAAGCTTCATCCACGCCAGCCTCAGAGTGCTACCTCATTCTTACAGCACAGGGAACATATAATATGCAGTAAAATCTCTGAAGACCCTGTCCACAGGACTTTCCCTCCCTCTCTGTCTGGTGGATATTACAACAGTGACCACGGCTTCAGCAGAGATGGATCACAGCACCCTGACAAGGAAATGACAGTCCTCCTTCCTACACATTTCCACAGATAATCACCTAATCCCATTTTGGAAGAAATATATTTTCAAGTATGTGCACACACACACATCCTAGAAATAGAAAAAAGTAAAAAAAACAGAAAATGCCCTTCAGAAACATTCTGTAAAAGTTTATGCTCAAGAAAGGCTTTTACAGATTTCCCATTTAATTGAATCTTGATATTAAAACAAAAATACAGAAACACCAACATAGAGACTTACTCCGTCTTTTTCCAACATCTCCTTTGGAAGTTGCTGCTTCATTTAGAAGAACCATCCCCGTGGTGATAGCAGCATCTGCAGTAGTTGTCAAGGAAACCATAGAAATAGATGCAAATAAAATCAATTTTTCTGGATCTGAACATCATGTTCTAGAATGGGTAAATTACTAATGCACACAGGTAAATACAACTGATTATATAATGTAAAAGCACTGGTCTCTGTGCATCCACTGTTCTCTGCTCATGCTGAAAGATACACCTAAATGTTTAAAAATTTATAACCTAAAACTTTGCTTTATGAGATTTTGAGTCCAATTCTAAATGCTCTTAAATTCCAGGACATTCACTGTGCATACAAATGATATGAACTCTCAAAACCAGTTATAACATTTCACATTGTACATAAAGAGACGCAGTCCTTACAGTCAGAGTGACACCTGCCGTCGGCAATCACAGAAAATTAGAATGGATTCAGCATGACTTCTTTTTCCCATTTTCACTGTGTGTGTATGTGCATGCACACAAAGCCTTTTTATTTCCTGACTACTAAATGATTTATGTTATACATTATTTTGTTGAATTTAAGAAACCTTTATTTATTAAGGTTGGGTATCATACCACTTGGAAAATTTTGAAGTATCTCATTATAAGCATTACAAAGGAAACAAATACAGTATAAAATAATAACACATTTAGCAAAACCTGAGCTAGTAAGTTAATTGACATTCTGAGAAAGAGAATACAAAATTTCTTCTGTATTTAATGCCTTCTTGCAGGAAGACATGTTCATGCTGAAAGATGCCAAAAATTAAGAAAATGATAGCTTTTTTACCTTCAGGAAAACATTATTTGCCATTTGTGAAACATTTTTGACATGTTATTGTTAAGATTTTAGAACTCATCAATTCTGGAAATATATTTATTATGCGTTCTACCCAAATATCTAATAGATTTTAAAGTGCAGAGAAAAACAAAACAATTCTAAGGCAGAAATCCCTTAATTGTCTTAATTTTACAATTTCCTTATATTCTAATTTATAGTGCTATAAGTATACGAATGGCATCAATACCTTTCCTGTGCAGATGTACTAACAGCGAAAACTCAAAACATAATTCTGCAGAGTAAATATTTGCACTCTGAGTCTGTTTTCATAACATTATTGAACTTCTCATTATTAATAAATAATGTCTATTTTCATAACCGCATTACCCAACTTCTGGATAATAAATGCCTGCCTTACTTAGTTAGCTATCTATGCTGACACTGACCTCTTTACACAAATTATTTTTAAACTATTTTTAGCCCTGAAGCTCCTTCTGGGGTTAAAAAACAAAACAAAAACAAATAACCTTGGTTGGAAGTTGAAGAGAGAAAGTTCCCCCCTGCAATGTCGATGCAATGGCAGTCCCCTCCCCTGCACACACACATGTGACATACATCACTACAAAATGGAGATCCACGGCACGCAGTTTACAATTCACGGAAACTGGCCGGGTGTTGTGGGTGCCTACAGTCCCGGCTACTGGGAGGCCGAGGCAGGAGCATAGCTGGAGCCCAAGAGGCTGAGGTTGCTGTGAGCTGTGACGCCACTGCACTCTACTGAGGGTGACTAAAACAAAAAAAAAATAATGAATAAAAACAAAAGAATAAATAAAATCCACTGAAATTAAGGTAATTACTTAAATGCTGGGTTTTAGTCACAGAGCAATGCCTGAAAGGCTACTATAAGCCAGTGACTGTTCCATAGAGCGGCATGGCAGGAAGTGGGCAGACTCTGGGACCCCCACTCTCCAAAAGTCTTGTCTACTCCTGTCAGTTACCTGCGTCTAAGTCTAGTAATAAACTGTAGGAAGAAATCAAAGACCTGTGTCACTAAAACCATACGTAGGGATTTCTACTGCTTAAACTCCGTTTTTTGAGCAGACAGTTGTGATGGATATGGATCCTTAATGACAAGTTACTAGGTTTCCTCTTTTATCTTTTTCTTCAACATCCTTTTATATTCATGTATAAATTTTAATAGGCACATGTATACATTTAAATACACAAATTTATCTGGTAATTCAGATAGAATGCTATATTAACTCTGAAAAAATACATTTTTATAAATATTGAAAATACAAATGGCATTTAACATGAATTTATGTACACATTAAATAAAACATACATTAATTTTATGATTGCTTATGCTAAGTAGCTTCCTCAATTACTTTAATAAATGGTGGGGGAAATGGCAATATTTGTATTACTGGAAATATAAAGTTCACAAAACCAAATACTTGACAATGCGAATGGGAATAAATCTACATATTAAAATATTCTCGGGTTCAAATTTATACACACATTTACACAAACAGATATATCTGTTTGTAAACACATAAAGACGTGATCTCAGGAAATCACGTGTACTCATGGTTGCCCGAGTGTCACACAGCCCTACACGTGTGTTCATGTCATTTTTCCAACTCTCCCTCTTACATCACACATTGGGATTATGCATGTTACATCACAGTGTTGAGAACTATTGAGTAACATGTTTCTCATTTAAATTTCTTTGAATTTCACACAGTCAATGTGACAGAAAATTATGCATATGATTTTTACAATCTTATAAGCTTGTTAACTTGCCTCTCTTTTATGTTAAGATACATTTTTAACTTAAGGCCTTTGAGAATTGAGAATCTTAAGTTTCATATCATTAACTAAAACATTTTTGGCTAAAAAAGACTCTACGTGGTACTTATTATTTGGGGAAAAATCACATTTGCAACATGAAAATCTTAGGTTTTAGATGGAGACGCTAGATGATCATCTGTCAGGGCTGACCTGTAGTTTCTTTCCATCATTGGGTGAAAGGCCGAATGACTAAAGACCTTCTAAATCTGGGAAGATTCTATGTATAACTCTCAGATTCTTTTCTGTGACTTAGACTGATGAGTGTAGCTATTTAGCTGTGCCTTGCTGCACTGGCCCAGCATTAACAGAGCTTCACTCTGTGCACACACACCTGGCCTCATTTATGCATTACTTGGCACATACGTATTAATATCATAGCAATATGTATTTCAACGACTGTGCACATTCCAGTTTCTTTGCCATTCCTGTTGATGATTTTCCTACTGTTTAAAAATTCAGAATATTGGCATGATCCCACACAAAATAGAAGCTGCTATTTGTGGCAAATCATATACAATACCCACAGGCACTGAGCACGCTATGGAACTAGTAACACACACATTACATTACATTATGATCCATTCTCAACTGCACAGCATGGCAAGTTTACCGCTGCTCCTAGAAAGGGAATCAGGATTTTGTCAATTTAAAGATAAATGAGTATAGGTGTTGAAAAAAATGTTAGCACATTATAGAAGACTTAAAGGATCTAAGTGTAAAATTATCTTCAACTTGCATCCATTGTCTTCTGTATTATTTTTCCCCTTGGCTATAACACATTAAAATAAAAGAAACACTTATTATTTATCAGAGGCTGCACGCAATGCAGAGTAAAATCATACTCTATCAAAATAAATGGAAAACCAAATGATTTTCTCATAAAAAACATTATCTTTATGAGAATAAATATTTTAAAATTATTATTGCTTGCAGAACCTCTGCTTTTATATCAGCACTTTTATTTTATGTCATCTTTTTTAGATCACAGAATTTGAAGGATGTTGAGAATTCAGAGACAGGGCAGGTCAGCATTAGAGTACGCATGTTCTATATCCAGAACTGTAAATACAGACGGTGTCTTGTGAATTCACTGGAGCCACTCCTGTCTGACCAATGGACACCAACTATGATTTGGTCTGCTTGGGATTTCAGATAAAGTTTAAATGACATTGGTCCCTACTTCCCATGAGAATGTCTACTCATACAAACAGTGTCAGATTAGTAAAATATTCCTACAAACATTTCTTTAAACGTGAAATGAAACTACTTTTTATTTTATTTTTTTATTTTTACATATACATGTGTGAAAAAGGTTTGTACTTTTTGCCTTCACAGAATTTAAAAGGCTTAAAATTTAATAACAATAACAATGTTTAAGATAAGGCCTAAGAATGAATGAAGATAAATATACATTCAGAAAAGAAAACAGACGATTACTGCATCGAAATATTAAGCAATATTAGTAATAATAATGCCAAGAAAGTAATATTCACATTGTCAAATAAGACATTATAGAGTGATTTGACTCTGAGGATCAGTTAACTGATGACTTCATACTGAGCTTCATACTGAAACTACTTTTTTATGGAAACAAATCAATACTTACAATTACGTATCTATTTTATTGTGCCACCCTTTTAAGTATCTTTAGTAAGAATAGCAGATTTCAAGTTGCCTCAATAAAAGACACATATATGATGTTTTGAAATTAAAGAAAATTTAAGACTGGAAACATCCTACCTTGATCTTTCTTTTTTTTTTTTTACATGAGACCGAGTCTCAACCTTTCAAAATACAAGGTAGAGGGCCGTGGTGCCATAGCTCACAGCAACCTTCAACTCTTGGGCTCAAGCAATCCTCTCGCCTCAATTTTTCTATTTTTAGTAGAGACGGGGTCTCCCTTTTGCTGAGGCTGGTCCTGAACTCGTGAGCTCAAGCAATCCACCTGCCTCGGCCTCCCTAGAGCGCTAGAATTACAGGTGTGAGCCACTGCATCCGGCCTCCTACCGGTATCTTTTCATTTGATGACTATAATTAAACTTTCCACTCTGTGAAATTATTTAAAAGGCTTTATACATAACTTTATGTAATATATAAAGTTTATATATTACATAAAGTTATGTACATATTAATGTATTACATTACATGTACATATTAATTCAAGCAATTAAGGTTTCAAAAACTGTATGTTTGCACTTTAATAATAATCCAGTTAAGATCCATGTGTCTCAAGCCTCAGTGTTACTGAATTTTAAACATCAACTGAGTAATTATTTGTAAAATTACTTGCTGTATTTCTCTGTGAGAGACCTTGTGTGTACACAGACACGGGCATGTTTGTATTTACATATCTCCCTCCGGGTTTTTTGTAATACAACAGGGTGTGGTGTTTGAACAAAGCTTTGAGAGAGTATGTAAGGAAGTACCAGTGCATCCACTATATCTTTACTAAAACGATCTTTCAGAAACACGTAAGAAACATACACTTACTGCACAATTTTGTGAGAGTGTCACTGGCCTGTGCAGCACAGGGGTTTTGGTTTGACTGGGAAACACTCACCCATTCTTGACCTTGGTAGAGGCTCATCCTGGACAGCTGGGACAAGGGACAGTGCCTCTGACTTCCCTTCTCTGTCTTACCCTCTATATTGCTACTGAAGCAAATCCCCACTGGCTTTCTAACATTTAAGCAGGGTAAGATAAACTTATTTTGCCACATATAATGCACACATGCTTTCCACATTTTTGAGGTAAGAATAAAGATGAGCATGATACAGGCTGGGAGGGGAAGCCCACCAAGCTTCATGGGCTGCTGTGGCCTCCCCCAGGGCCCAGTGGTATATGGGGTTCAGGTCTGGTATGACCTGGTAGGAGCAGGTCAGAGCAGGCTTGACCAACTGCCATGACCAGGGAGGGGTGAGGCTCAGCTGCACAGAGGGCACGGGCCTCAGGGAGCAGTCCCGCTCCCCACACCCACCCTACTCCCACCATGCATCTGCTACCTGGTCTCCCAGGAGGGTGGGGGCAGCTTCACAGAGTGGGCAGCTGTAGGCTGAGCGCCATCCACGTGTTGACCAGGGGAGCATCAGCCCTCAGCACAGGTGTCTCTCCTGCCAGCTGGCCACTTCCTTGAGAAGCATTTTCCTGAAAGTTTGGGCCAAAAACTTGAGTGTACATTATATATAGGGGCGTATCGTCCATGGCAAAATACAATACATGCCACTATTTCCTCTTCCAAAGCCACATTTATCGAGATGACACCCATGGATCAACCTTAGAATACTTCATAAGGAATTAATAAGGCAAGAAACCCGGTATTTAGCAAACAACATCACAGAATTTAAGAATACTCAAATCTAGATATTTCCATATCCAATCTGTAAGACAAATTAGAGCAAAAATATATTCATCATAATAGTTTCTGTTTTTTTTTTTTCTTTTTTAGGCAAAGTCTCATTATTTTGCCCTCAGTAGAGTGCTATGGTGTCACAGCTCACAGCAACCTCCACTATCAAGCTTAAGCGATTCTCTTGCCTCAGCCTCCTGAGTAGCTGGGACTACGGGCACCCACCACAACGCCCGGCTATTTTGTTTGTTTGTTTGTTATAGTTATTATCGTTTAGAAGGCCAAGGCTGGGTTTGAATCCACCAGCCCCAGTGAATGTGGCCGGCACTCTAACCACTGAGACACAGTTGCTGAGAGCATAACAGTTTCTTAAATTTGAAACCATAAAGCACTAGTTAAGTAAAAATATGTGAGCAAGGAATAAGCTGACATATACATAATTCTGTGTACACATCTAAACATGGGTAACTGTGGAACTAAAATAATGAAAATAACACACAAGAAAAAGGTGGTCTATGTTGCTCAGTGAGTTTTAGATAGTGTTTAGTTTTACCACAATATAAACTGGAGACTCATAGTCTTGCTCTTCTCAAACTTCATTTCCAAGGTCAAGCTTTCCAATAGCATCTTTCTATTGCCTTGCAAATTACATGATTAGATTGGTTCAACAAATTTCATTCTAGAAAACTTAAGTCATTCCAATATGTGCTCAGTGTGAATTTTAGAATTCTGATAAATATTATGGCTATGATTTTCTTCCTGATCTTTTGCATTTTGTCAAATGCTAAAAAATCAACCAGTAAATATGTATTTATGTGTGCTGTGACCATCAAAGTTTTAAGTAAAAAAAGATAGGAATATATAGGAGGGAATAAAGCAACTAGTTTTTAGTAATTATCAGATGCCTCTGTGTGTTATCTCATTTACTTCACACAGAAAAGCCATGCAGTTATTATCCTGAGTCCTGATTTTACAAAAGAGGAAGTGTGTGAGTTTACTGAGAGTTGTCAGTCCTTTAAACACTTACCATTCCTGTTCCTCATCATGACTTAAGACAATGCTCAGTACACACTAGTACCTGGTATAGTACCCAGAATATCATAAGTAAATAAAACACATTGCTTGAATAAACTGATAGTATTGACTAAGTCTTTGCTGGCAGATTAAAAACATGCATTGTTATGACACAATCAAGTAATAAAATACAAAATCTTCAGTGTTGTTAAAAAGGGAGTCTTTTCCAATCAGATTAAAAGTAGTTAAGTTTAAGATGGCATGCCTGACATTGATTCATGAAATCCAATGTCACAGACCATAACAAAGTTTTGTATATAAAACTTAAGTACCTTTACAACCAACAGACCATGGAAAACAAAACTGAATTCTAATCCTAGTTCTTCTCCTAACCTGAGGCAGAAGGTTTGTGGGCACTAGTTTTCCTTAATATAAAATACTGTTTGGGCCTAGATGATACTACGATATATAAAATACTGGAGGATTTTATCTACTTCACTTGAATAGGAATTTTAATAAGCAGAATAGTTATCAAGTTTCATAACTGATACTGTAAGTACACTTTAAATTCTCATGACTTAATATGCTCAAATAACACTATAAATTTAAACTTTTACCATTTCACAAGACTCACACAAACATCAAGTTCACCCCAAATAGAGTGGTTCCCCCCAAAGTAACTTTATTTCGTTTTAAAATATTCAGATTAGATGCTTAAACATCACCTCTTTATAATACCACTATCTTCTTTACCCTTCTAACTCCAAATGATAAATTATAGTATGATATGATACACAACATTTAGTTCTGACTTGTATATTTAAGGGAACTGATACTAAGATAATTCTTTTTATATGTTAATATTTGTTATCATAAAGCACTTTTTCCCCTCCTCATTAAGATGCTATGGGGGATAACATAAAAAATTCATAACACATTTAGCCAGAGGTAATCAATGCAGAATAAAAGTAATACATTCAAATTCAGTAGTAAGTAAAAAAGAGAAATTCCAGTCTGTTAATGATTCAGAGTAGCAACAAAATTATACTGTGATAGGAAAAATTAGCATAAGAATTAAAAATTAATTATATATTACAGCTAAAACTTTTAAAAGTCTTGATATTTACTAATAGGAAAAATGTCAATTTAAGAACACACAGCTTTGGTTTGCTGTTTTCAATCCATTGGTGTTTTAAAGGATACTCAGTACCAGAATAATATGAGACTCCGCCACAAACTGGGCCTGGCTGCTCCCGTGAATGTAGCTCTGTAAAAGAAGACAGAGAAACAAAAATCACAATCAGAGAAAAAGATGTACGTATATTTTTATTTTGTGAAGATAAACAATGGATAAATCGATTAAGTTGCTACTTATAATTCTTTTGAAAAACTAATTATTAAATGGCAATACATGAACATGTTCTCTGATATTACTGTAAACTACACATAGTAACTTAATATCAAAAGCAAACAGTGTAACTTATTAAAAGATTGATTCAAACATACGCACATATACACTGAAATTCTTCCAGAGTTACTGTTAAATCGTACTTGATAACATAAGGTACATATAATAAGTCAAAAGTGACCAATCAAATGTCAAATCACTACTTTCCACATTACCAGTTTTTAAAATAAGGAGTTAGCTTTAGAAATGCACACAGTTCATTAGATCATTAAATTTTCTTCCAAACATAATCACTAGCACTGCTTTCACCCCACTGAAAAATGTATTTTTTTCTATACATAGGAAGAATTATAGACATAGTTGATACTAGTTGATCATTAAAAATCGGACACAGATCTACGTTCAGAATGTGCAGCTTCCAAACTCATTCCCACAGCATTTCTGCCATTCATCTCTCTTAGGAAAATTAGTAGCTATGCAGTTATTTTATTTCTTTATTTTTTATTGGTGGGGATTCACTGAGGGTATAAAGAACAAGGTCACACTGATTGCATGTTAGGTAAAGTCCCTCTTTATAGTTGTGTCCCATCCCCAAGAGGCATGTCACCTCACGTGATCCCCCCTCCCTCTCTCTGCTCCCCTTTACCCCTCCTCCCAACATATATTAGGTCATTAATTGTCCTCATATCAGAATTGAGTACATAGGATTCTTGGTTCTCCATTCTTGTGATGCTTTACCAAGAAGAATGTGTTCCACTTCCATGCAGTTTAATACAAAAGGTGTAAAGTCTCCATCTTTTTTAATGGCTGGATAGTATTCCATAGTGTATATATACCACAGCTTGTTAATTCATTCCTGGGTTGGTGGGTATTTAGGCTGTTTCCGCACTTTAGTGATTGTACATTGAGCTGCGATAAACAGTCTAGTGCAAATGTCCTTATGATAGAAGGATTTTCTTTTTTCTGAGTAGATGCCTAGTAATGGAATTGCAGGATCAGATGGGAGGTCTAATTTGAGTTCTTTGAGGATTCTCTATTCTTCCTTCCAAAAAGGTTGTATTAGTTTGCAGTCCCACCAGCAGTGTGAAAGTGTTCCCTTCTCTGCACATCCACACCAGCATATGCAGTTACTTTAAACAAAAGTCCCTGTCTAGGTTTTTCATTTATAAAAAAAAGGAGGAAAGTATGTACACTTACAATATAAATCAATGAAATCAGTGTCTTCAATTTTTACACCACTTATGATGCATAATTGTATCAAATGAAAGCACCAAGGTGGTGCTCTGACATTTTCCTTGTTCAATGTTTTCCCTCCCTGACAGTAAATATGGCTGAAACCACGTGGGTTTTAATAGAAAGAACATTTATCTCGGAGTCACAGAATCATTCCTTCCTGGCCTTAATACTGGACAAGTCGCCAGCTCTTTGACAAATTCAGTATTCTCTCATATATAAAATCAAAAACTCACTTAGAAAATTCCTAAGGTCTTTTTAAAAGTAAAAACTCCTCTACGTTTTGTCATCAACCCTGTCTGGATTGCTCCCGTGTAAACGCTGTTCTTTGTCTCCGACTCTAAGCATCTTTGCTTCCTTCTCACCTTCTCCGGCGTTCACAGCACAGCCGCTGCACCTGAGGCGTTTCCAGGTGCAGTCTGGAGGCACACCTTCAGGCACATGGGCTAAAATACAGCTATTTCTGGGCCATTCACATAATAACATCTAAATAAACCTATCATATACATTTTTTCCTCTGATTCTATCTATTTAGATGTTCCTATAAGGAGACAAAGATAACTTGGAAAAAGGATAATCTAACTGCTAGATCACCGTAAGATTTTTTAACATTACTAATGGATGCACAGTAAAATTATGAAAAAAATGCAGCAAAACAAATATGAACATTATAAATTATGCTTGACATCAAGTTTATTTAAAACTCAGATCAAAAGAACTAAAATTTTATTCTTAAAATAATTACAATAGTCAGGATAGTAACACATAATACAACCATGGCCAATACGAATAATATTAACATTTATGGAACACTCATTTTTCATAAGACACTTAAAAGCCTTTCATGTGATACCTTGTTTAACTCCGCTAACCCTACAAGGTAGGTTTTCTTAGAGATATTGTTCAAGTTTCCACATCTATGACTCATCAGCTCTGGGATTTCATTTTTTTTTTTTTTTTTTGGAGACAGAGTCTCATTATGTCACCTTGGGTAGAGTGCCCATGGTGTCACAGCTCATAGCAACATCAAACTCTTGGGCTCAAGCAATTCTCTTGCCTCAGCGTCCCAAGTAGCTGAGAGACTACAGGTGTCTGCCACAACGCTTGGCTACTTTTTGGTTGGAGTTGTCCTTGTTTAGCAGGCCCAGGCCAGGCTCAAACCCGCCAGCCTCAGTGTATGTGGTTGGTGCCCTTCTCACTGAGTTGCAGGTGGTGAGCCGGCTCTGGGATCTCAGCTCTGCACTATTTGATTTTGGGTCCTGAGACATTACTTTGTGATGTGCTGGACATTGGATTAGGGGATTCATGCAAGTTATCCCATCCTATCTTTTATTTTTTCTACCCTATCTTCTTAAAAGCCATATAAGATGGTTATTACCTGTCATCTTCTAAATAAGGAAACTGAGACTTAGGGAAATATAACTAACTTGCTCAATATTACAGACCTAGTAATTGGAAAATTTGGACTGAAACCTGGGCCTGCTCATACTGGTTGCATGCCCTTTCTACTACCTAGGAAGAACATCACCTACTACTTTTTATAAAAGGATTACTTGATAATTGGATAGTTAAATGCTGACAGTTAAAGTAATTTAAAACCAGTATTTATATAACCAAATAAAATATCTGAGTATCACAGTGCAGAATAATAAGCCCAAACTTACATAGCAACTTCAAGATAGTTTGCCTGTATGAGAATCACAAATCAGGGAAGAATTTTAGCCATCTTCTAGAGGACGGCTTCAAGCCTTTTCTGATTGTTTTGATAACAGAATCTTCTCTGATCAAGCCTCTGCCAAGGTCACCAATTGACTACTTCACTGCCAAATCCTATCCCCAATCTTACTTGACTTGATTTATCTGAAAATCTGCTGATTCTGACCATTCCCTCTTTTTCGGTAATATTTTCTTCATTTGACCTTCAGGATGTCACTCTTGATTCTCCTAATTCATTGGCAAATCCTCCTGAGGCCCTTTGGCTACTCCCTTCCCATCTCTCATCTTCCTAACATCTAAAGTCTGCAACAAGTTGGATCTATCAGGTGTAGAAAGAACACAAACGCCTTAACGCTGTAATTGGGTCAATGAGGTGAAGGCTATGTTGATTAGTAGGATGTAAGCACTTCAATTTGTACAAATAATCAACACACTGATTCCCACAATGGCATAAATGTATTCATGATCTATGTACAAATGACTTAATTAAAAAAAAAATAAATAAAGTCTGCAGTGTCTCAGAGATCCACAGCTTTAGGCCTCCTCTCGCCCTTTCCGGGGCTCCCATCCAATCTCATGGTGTTAATTATAACATTTGTGCCGATGGTTCTCATGTTTACATCCAGCCTCATATAACTTCCATCTCCACCTGGCAGTCTAACAAGTCTTCACCAACAGACTCTAAAATTCGCAATATGCCCCTTTCTATCCCAGAATTGGCTTCTCTTTCATTCCCTCCATGTTTGGTAGCAACAACTTAATTTTCTTAGTTGTTTAGGCCAAAATCTTGGACTTACCCTTGCCTCTCAGTCCTTGATTTTCCTTCATTTTTTGTTCCTTCTTCCTTCCATCACTCCCTCCCACATATCCAATCATTCATAAACTACTACTGGTCCTACTTTAAGAAGTCTTTCCAAACTCAAAAACTGGCCAGGAAGAACTGGCAGACAGGCCCAAAGAACAAGGCCTGAGGTATTTCTGGTCCAAGTAGTCATCATCTCTTGCCCAGTTACTGCAAAAGCTTTATTATCCCAGCCTTTACCGTACAAGTCTATTTATCAGTCAGATCAAGTTATCAAAACTAATCAGATCCTATCATTACCTGGCTCAGAAGCCTTTAATGGGTTCTCGAATGTGCGGAAAAAAATCATCAAATCCTGCAATGCATTTCTGTTTCCAGTCACAATACCAAGGAGGCTACATATTTTCCTCCAACTTATAGAAACAATTAGGTTAAAACAATTCACATTTGGTCCCTATAGACTTATGATTTTCATATAACCCATCTATAATACACGTAAGGCAGTAAAGAGGAAAAAGGCTTAGGAGACGGTCCTGAATCTGCCATCTACTTGCTGGATTATCCTGAATATCTACCATTATCTCATCCTTAAAATAGGAAAGGGGATATTCCTCAAAATACTGTCCTAAATTTTTTATATTAATTATATAAAAGTGTAATTAGTCAAAAGTAGTCAAGCATAAATCATTTTATAGTCTGTATTCCCCCAAATTTCTATATTCTACATTTGATCTTAGCTAAAAGGATGAGAAGCAATTGTCTGCACCTTCCAAACAAATTATCATTCATACATTCATTTTATTTTTTTGTGGGTGAATTTAGTATGTTGAATTGGTGTTTTAAAAAAGATGATATTCCTGAGTCTGTACTAATATTTGACTTTTGTCCATCGTTTTTAGTCTTTAAAATTAGTATTAAGTCCAGATACTCCAAGAGAACTTAGGATTTAATAAACTTAAATTCATTTGCAAACTTTTTACTGAGCAATTAATATGTATTAGGTACCAATATATGCGATGAGAATCCAACAACGACAGAAAAAAAAACTATGTTCTCAAGTGGCTGACACGCACAAACCACACAAACATGTTTGTCAACTAACAGGCAACCGAGAGATTATTGGCACACACGGAAGCCGGAAGAGCAGACGTGCAACAAGTGCTCCCGATGTCTCAGGGACCACTTAGTTACGTGTCATGTAGGGGCCACCTACATCAATGACTTAATGAACATTAAATTAAAAACCACAATTTTAGAATAGTCTTAAAAATGTCTATTCAATGGATGCATATATTTTCAAAATCTCTTGCAAAAAGAAACACTAGTAATAAATTCTTTTACAGCTGAAGTGAGACATTCATTGATTTGTTTCCTTCTCTGATGTTTTACTAAATTTAATGAGTAAGGAAAATATAAATAGAGATAATTTATTCCTTTTTATGTTTTGTTTTGTTTTGTTTTTCTTACTTTTTTTATTGAATCATAACTGTGTACATTAGTTCAATCATGGAGTAGAGTGTGTGGGCTCCATTTACAATCTAAGATAATTTCATCCGCCTATTCGACATAACATTCGTGAGATTTTATATTTAACTTTTATTTATAGGGGCAAAATATTTGCAGATCAGATGAATAGTAAAGAAAAAAATGTGTATAGCCACTGATACTGGATATACATCAGTTTTTCCATAGAGACAAATGTTTTGATACATGGTTAAGGCAAATGTCTAGTACACTGAATATGTCATATAGCATATGAACCAAAATGAAATGAAAAGAATGGTTCATAAAAATTCATTTTTAAGAAAGTTAATTACCATGACCCATGACTTATTTAAAGCCTGATTTCATTTAGAAGAAAAATTAGGTGACTGAAGTATGCATAGCATGATATAAAAATAATATATGAATGACACTGTTTTCTTAATTTTAAGTAACATACTTGAAAATAAAAAAATAGTACATTTTGTTTAATATAGCAGTTCTATTCCTCTTACATAGCAGTATCAAGAATGAATGGGAACAAAATGGTACTTAAGCTAAATATACTGTATATTAGCAGATGAAATAAACCTCATCCAAGTTAGTCTTAAATTCTTGGGAAGATGATACCAGTCAATACGTTTGGCTTTTTCAATATTATTTTAAAACTGTGTTGCTGGTGAATACTCCATAATGTTCTGCAAATAAGAATGGGCATTGTAACTGATAGGCTATTATCTAAGAAGGCAGCTATTGTAATGAAAAGTAAACTTGAACTTGGGAATCTTAGTTTTGAAAGCTAATAGTAGTCATTCAATTTAAAAAACTAGTTATTATTTGATTAGTTCAATAATTTGGGCCTCAGTTTCCTAATCTGTAAAACAGATAATGAAAGTGACAGTGTAAAGGACACAGTGTAATGCAGCAGTTTGTACAATGGATTTCAGTCAAATTTTCTGTTTCTGTATCTATCCCACAAGTGAGAACGTGAACAAGTTACTCTAAGTCTCAAATTGTTAAGCTCTTTGATGAAAATAATAAAATGTAAGATGTCAATTAGATAATACATACAAAATACTTAGCATCCAACCTAAAACCCAATTAGCAAATAAATATAATTTATCACAGTTATTATCATTAATTATCTAAGATTTTACTGTTAGTCATGTGACTCAAAGATAGAAAACTCATGTCCATTGCTTTCTGCCTATGGTTCATCAAGTAACAGTAACAAATGTTGGGTTAAATTCTCCTGCCAGTGAATAATCTGTGTGTGTGTATGTATTTTAACATATTCAAGTTCTGTACGTACCAAGCTGATATAAAAATTATCAATCTTGAAAGCGAAAGATATAAACAAGCAGTCTGTTTGATGAACCCCAAAAGAGATTGTATTAGTTAAATAGGCTCTGAAACAAAACTAAATATTGACATAAGCAAAGTACAAAAAGTTGTTTATTGGGCAGCACCTGTGGCTGGACTATTGGGCAGTGAGTAGTGCGCTGGACCCATATACGGAGGGTGGTGAGTTTGAATCCGGCCCAGCCAAACTTCAATAACAACAATAAAAAAAACAGCTGGGCATTGTGTGGACACCTGTAGTCCCAGCTACTCCGGAGGCTGAGGCAAGAGAATCGCCTAAGCCCAGGAGTTGGAGGTTGCTGTGAGCTGTGATGCCACGGCCCTCTACCGAGGGTGATAAAGTGAGACTCTGTCTCTACAAAAGAAAAAGTTGTTTATGTGTGTGAGTGTATATGAAAATAGTTCTTTTGAAGACTATTACACATAGTGCTCAAATTAATTATTATGCTCTCTTATTCAATGATAAAACACGTGCTGGCATCTCTTTGCTCTGGCACACATTCCTCATTAGAAAGCAATAAAAATAAAAAGTGTGGTTAAATTAATCCTAAGACATTAAGAGATTTTAAATTTTGATCATTTTTTAAAACAATTTATTTTAATAAAGAACCGTTTATAACATAAAGTAAATGGAAAATGAAGGAAACTAAGATTTGACATTGCTGGATGATATCCAAATGACAATTTTGCTTAGTTCAGGTCAAATCCACAAAAATACTTTGGTCCCTTTTTTCACTTTTAAATACATGTTTGCAAAATGAACAAAGAGCTTGTCAACAGCTTGATGAGACACGTCTGTGATTATCCCTCACTAACAACGGGAATTCCTTCTCTCCAAGATTTTCATGTAGTTTTACTCAAATTAGTATGAAATGAAATATAAATTTTTTTCTGTTCTTTCTTCTCCTCTCTTTGAACGCATCACAACAAAGTACCAGTGTGAACCCTTCTTCAGTATTTTTAAACTTATTTCAGTCTTTTATTCATTGCCTGTTACTACAAGGGAAACAGACACTTGAAATCTAAAAATATCTTTTAAATGATAATCTTGTCTGGGTAGCCGGATTTTGCATTTTCTGTGAATAAAGGAATTGTTGCAATAGCAAAAAGAGGGAAGATGGTGATTTACTGTTACAATGAAATAGAACACAGGATAAAAACCTTGCATTTTCTTTGACAACACTCGCAAGAAGTAAAGGGCCACCTTCCTGCCTTTAAATTAGCTGCAGTTGAAATTCTTCTTAGAGGTGTAAGATTGCCCAGCAGGAGAGCCATAGCTTGGCTAAGCAAAGCCTATGAAAATGAGAGATCTGCTTTTCGGTGTGTGCCGGAATCAATTATTTTTACCGTGTGTCTTACTCTGCTTTGACTGACACAACAAATACTATAAATCAGGTGGATTAAACAACAGCAGCGTGTTTTCTGACATTCTGGAGGCTGACATTCCAAGGTGAAGGTCAGCAGGGTAGGTGTCTGGTGAAGGCACTCGCCTGAGGCGGAGATGATGGGCTCCGGGGACGGTTCTGAGGTCTCGGAGGGGGCAGCGTGTGTCTCTCTTCCTTCCTCATGAGGCCATCGGTCCTATCAGATTAGGCTCATTTCCTTACGACCGCATTTAACCTTACTCCCTCCTAAAGACCCTATCTCCAAATACAGTCACATTGTAGGTTAAGGCATCAACATTTGATTTTGGGGGTAACAGTTTGGTTCATACCATCAAGTAATTCTAAAGTAACTAAGAATTTCAACGTGTACCACTTAGTGGGAACACAGCAAGGACACTCCAGACCCAAGTCTCCTTTGTGTGGTGAGATGCTCAGAACACTGAAATAAAATAACATTTGTCTATCATTTCCTATTCAGCTTATTTCTCAGAATACTAATGTCTAAGAAAGGCCATTTTGAACTGTTAAGACAGAACAGACTCTCTTACTTAGTGTTAACATCAATATAAATACTTAAATGTATCCTAGGAACTTTTCACGATAGCATACTATAATTCTGGAACCAATTAAGTGGGTTTTTAATAAAAACAATGAAAATAATGTAAGAGAAGGAATGAAGAAGGGAAGGAAGGGAGAGAGGGCAGATAGGAAAGAGGAGAGGGAAGAAGAGGACAAGGAAAGATGGAAGGGACGCGGGCAGGAAGGCACCTGCTGGACTAGTGGCAAAAGGAACCACCTGGGTCTCCACTGCCTGGGCTGAAATCCCATTACAGCAGTCTAATAGCACTGTCCTCTATTTCCTGACAGTTGCATATTTCCAGTCCTGTCCTTGGGGGTGTTCTTTTTATTCACAAAGCTGCCCTGACTTCTCTGAGGCAGCATTAGTTCTTACTAGGCTCTATAAACCAAATGGAAGATTCGATATACAGAATGCCTAGGCTAAGCATTTCTGGATTTGCCTGAAACAAGAGATATAAATAGATATTATCCACATTTGGGTGACAAAGAATGTGAGTATATTCAGTTTTCCTAGAGGCTACAGAAAGGCTGTGCTTAATATTCCTAAGTACTTCATTAAATATTTGACTTCATGGAAACAGAGATAAGCCTTGATTACTTGCCACTTAAAGTGCTTTGTCTGTGTCACTTGTCAGTACTCAGCCACCCTCTCCTGCTGCCCAAGCTTTAGGACGCCGTTTAACCACACTCCCCTGAACTCACTGCAGGACCTGCCACGACTGTGAGTCCTCACCTGGCCCAGCAGGACTGCAGAAACGCGTCTTCAAATTTTATTATCCTAGTTGGGGATCAAAAACGTTGCACGATCGACCTAAGTCAGTGGTTCTGAAAAGATTTCTCAAAATTTCTGTGTACCTGGGATATAATTTAAGGAGCAGACATTCGGGTTCTGTTGTAGGACAGGTCTGGAGCAGGCCCAGGCTCTCGCTGTTGGTGAGCAGTGAGCCGCGACTACACAAACCACACTGCAGAAAGTGGGACGGGATCACGTACAGCCCCGCACAGGTTTTCAGAAAACATCTCTCTCATAAGAACATTTTTTGGTTCCTGATTTATTATTATTTTTCTTTGGCGGTTTTTGGCCGGGTCTGGGTTGGAACCCGCCACCTCCGGCACATGGGGCTGGCACCCTACTCCTTTGAGCCACAGGTGCTGCCCAAGTTTCTGGATAATTTTTAACAATACATGAATTACTATTATATTATAGTGGTTTAGTCATACGGAGTGCGGGCGGCACACTGAACCCAAGCTACGGAAGAGCCCGCAGGTGATGTTGAACAGGAAGAGGGCAGCACAGGAGGCCACGTGTGTCCCTGGACGCAGCGGCACCGCCCTCCCGTCCCTGGAGACGCAGCGGCACCGCCCTCCCGTCCCTGGAAAAGCAGCGGCACCGCCCTCCGGTCCCTGGAGACGCAGCGGCACCGCCCTCCCGTCCCTGGAGACGCAGCGGCACCGCCCTCCGGTCCCTGGACACGCGGGCTGCACCGTAGTCGGCCAGCATTCTAAAAGACTCTCTAGAACGCCATAACAGCATGGCAAAAATTATACGAGGGCAGAAACTGAGCCTTTTGCAAATGGGAGAACCAAATGGTGGGCTATTGTATCCTAATTGGAGCTTGAATAAATTCAGTTTTGAGGAAACTGTTGCCCCAGCCTAGCAAGGGAATACTTAAGTCTTACTTAAGCCACTGTCCATAGAAAGTTGTAGCATAACAGTAAAGTGGAAAATATGCCTCTTTATCAGTTTTAGTTGAATTCAACATTAATATGACTGGTGGTCTATGCACTGACAAAAACAAAAAATCCCAATCAATACTAAGGCAACACTACACAGAATACACTGAAATATTTTATGGTCATTGCCCCACCCTTGAAAGTCTGAGAATAAAAACAAAGTGTAGGGCTGGAAAAATTCCCTGGAAAATATAAAAGAACCCTAAGCGCCAGACATAGTGAGACAGCTCCCAGGAATAAACTGTGTTTGGAGAAGCACTTTTAACATTCTGAACAAAACTGTTATAAGACCAATTACAGGGCTTATTATTCTATTGTATTTTCAAAATAAATGTTGAGAGAACAAAAATGACAACATAATGAGACTAAGTTTTTTTCCAGTATAAAGCAAAACTTTAAAAGTCTGTCCTCTGACTCACCTTCTAAGTAATTTTAGTAATTTGCATTTTGTTGATAAAAACATATTTCTAGACTTACAGATTTCATTTTATTCACTTACAAAAGAAAACCTGAAATGTATAGTATAATTACTTTCACAGATGTTTATAACGAATGCAATAAAAAGTTCAAAATGAAAAATTATTTGTTCTATTCCTCAGGATTTTAAAATCCAAGTGAATAGCGTTTAATGTGAAATATAGCAAATATGTATCTACAATGCAAATGCTTTTGCGTATATCACATCAGATACGTATGAAAAGTATAACATGGGCGGTGCCCATTAAGTACCTAAGTACTCACTACTCACTAAGTAGGGTGCTGGCCCCACATAGTGAGGGTGGCGGGTTCAAACCCAGCCCCAGCCAAAACTGCAACAAAAATATAGCCGGTCGTTGTGGCGGGTGCCTGTGGTGCCAGTTACTTGGGAGGCTGAGGCAAGAGAATCTCCTAAGCCCAAGAGCTGGAGGTTGCTGTGACCTGTGATGCCTCCGCACTCTACAGAGGGTGACAAAATGAGACTCTGTCTCTTAAAAAAAAAAAAAAAGAGAGAGAAAGAAAGAAAAGTATAACATAAAAATGTCACTGTTTTTTCTTTTTATCCTGGGAAAAAGTAATTATTAAAGAACCTTACTTAATGTTCTCAAGTCATTATTATAAATGTAAATCCAAAATGAAAAGATTAAAAAAACTAACGTAGCTCAAAATTTACATCATCATAAATAAAAGTTGCTTATTTCATATCACCAAATATTTTGCACTTGTGATTGTCCAAGAAAATGCATTAGGAAAAGGTTTCCTGTGCCCTAATCTAGCTGTGCTAATAAACTGAATGATTTCCCTCAGGTAAGCTATTTAACCTCTCTGTAATTCATTTTCCTAGTACAGATTTTCTTTTTTTTTTTTTTGTCACTTATGGGTTGTTTATGGGATAAAAAGATGTAGCAAGCAACATCTATAATATGTGTTTAATCAAAAAACAAGAATGCTTGTTTTCTTTGAGGCATAGTCTGTTTTTTAATGTATCTTTGAATATGAATGTCCACAATAATTTCAGCACTCACATAATAGTTTGACAACTTTATATATAAAGGTGGGTATACACACACACACACACACACACGGACAGCAAGTACCCTGCAGCCAGGTAATTATTCCCTACTATGAACCTTTTAGCACATCTGTTAGATTGCCCTTGGGTCATTATTTAGACATATTTATTCATGGTCGCTGCCTCATTGATTGCAATGAACAAAATATTGCAGAGTATGAGTCCCATTATATCACCCTAGACTATCTGCTTTGAGAACTTTTCTGTTCCGGTACTTTAGATAGCTTTGGTTTACATTCTTGAAACTTCTCTTGAATCATCTTGAGAACGACTCTTCTCCTAATGTTTCCCTAGTGCCAGCTGCTTTAGAAGTCTAGTGTCACCCATTTTCTCTATATGTCCATGGCACTGCATTCTGATGAGCAAATGTGGGAAATCGTTGCCTCTAAATCGTTGATATCAGAGATTTTATTTTGACATTTGATGTGAAATACAGCACAACAGTACGATAAATGAAACCTGTCTAAGAAATGAAAATGGCACTGATAAGGATCAGGAATTAGACCAACTACACGGCTGACAGGACCGTGGCTCCACAGGCCTTCGGTCAGGGTTTAACTACTAAATGATGTTCTAGGCTGAGACTGTTAATCTGCCAAACAGACCTTACATTTTTGGTTTAATTTCTCTACTTAAGTTTTTACTACCTGAAGGCTAGAAATAAACATCATTCATCCTTACATGTATTCAGTATACTACCAGGGTGAATCCAGGTGCGTGAGAAGCAAGAAGCATCTTACATGTAAGGACAACATACAGCCCCTGCTTCTACCATAACAGAACTTATAACTTAAGTGCATTGTATTATTGATGAGTACAATAATAATAATTACTGAAGGAAGCCTTAATAGAACTTAATAACTTTATGGCACTAAATACAACAATCATTTTTCAATAAAAGTTCCACACTCTAATGGTGAGGAGCTGTGGTTACAAACCAGGCTGCTGAGTTTGAATTCCAGCAACATGTGCGGAATTGGGCATTTTATTCAGCCAGCCTGTGGTTTAGTTTCCTGACAGATAAGATGGAGATAAAACAGCCTCTACTTCATTAGGATTTATGTAAGAATTGAAAGTTTTTTAAAAAGTGTGAAGTAAGTCTTTAGTATTAGCTACTGTTGGTGTTGTTGCTACATTCATTTATTCCACAAATACTTAGGATCTAACATGTAATAGATACATTCTCAGGCACCTGAGATAAAAGAGTGAACAAAGCAAATATCTCTGACCTTGCAAAGCAAACATCCCTGACCTCAGGCTAGACATAGAGAGAGGGAGAAAGCAAATATATGTTGAGCTGAGGGAAGAGAGACAAAAGCAATGAATATGTTGATATGAGTGTGTGTAAAATGAACTGTATACTCTATTAGTGCAAAGTGCTATGAGAAAAGAAAAAGAGCAAAATAAGAGGATCAGAAATGTTGAGAGTGGGCAGCAGCCTGCAATGTAATTGGGAAGAGGGCCACAATAAACAAACGGAGGCTGTCTTCGGCATCTGAGCACGTCCTGAACAAAGGCAGGCAGGTGGTCACTCCTACTTGGGGTAGGCACACACAAAGCAGGTGGAACTACGTGGGCACAAAGGCCGTAAGGTGCAAACGTGTCCAAGGAACAGTAAGAGGGCCGATGTTAGATGCTTTTCTGAGTCACACGGGGAGCAATAGGTGGGTTCTGAGCAGAGAAGTGACATGATCTATATTGAGAAAAAACTATAATCAAGCAAGGATAGAAGCAAACAGGCAAAGAAAGATTATGACGGCAATTCAGACAGAAGATGCTGATGACACACAGCAAGCTGATGGCAGATGGTATAAGAACTGATCTGATCTTAGTATATTTTAAAAGAAGATATATATATTTGAACAGAGAATAGGATTTCCTGTTTCTGTGCGTTTTTATGTAAAAGGAGACAGCAATTTTATAACTAATAGAATTTCCAATAAAAATTTAAAGTCCAAATTCACAGAGGCAGCAAGACCACAGACCACATTCATGTAACTTTCATTAGGTATACTGTTATATTTGTTCTACTTTATTATTCATCACTGTTAATCTCTTACTATTCCTAAATTACAAATTAAACTTTATAACAGTTACGTGTGAACAGAAAGAAACATACTATATCCAGGGTTCCGTGCTCTCTGCAATTCCAAGCATTCAGGAGGGGTCATGGAACATATCCCCTGTGGGTAGGGGACTACTGGATACACATAAATTAATTATCAGAACAGAAAAAAGAATGAAAGCAAGGCCTGAAGTATGTAACTTTCCATTTTACAGAAAAGAATCCTACTTAGTTACCTGCCTTGTCAAAGACCATCTGCCTTCAAATGCAGTGATGCAAAATATGAAATCACATACACTTGGCCTTGAATCACAGTCGACTCAAAGAAAATAAGTTAAAAATAAAATTATAAAGAGGCAGAGAGAGGAAGAAAACCTGCTGAGAACTCGTCAATAATATAATGTAAAATTTAGTTCTGAGCATCTAAGAATTTAGAAGTAGTACGGTCAGAACTAGTTATGTCGCTCTCACCATTAGATATTCTCTAGGTTTGGTAAATATATTGTCTTCCTTTTCTCAACTAGGTTTACTGATTCTTAATAAAACTGAACAAATTGAAGGAAGCCTTAAACTAGTCATTAGAGAACAAGAAATTATACATTTATCATTCATACTGAGAAAGAAGTATAACCTTGAAAATTATTTATTCAGTACTGAAATATCTGCTTTGGATTAATACTAGATGTTTAAGATACCTCACAACTCTTTATTAGTATAATTATTTTACAACCATGTTTGCTGTCAATTCTAAAGACTCTCTTTAATAAGCATTTCCAGTAGTTACAATTTATCAAATATAACCATTATATAAAACGTAGTATCTGTATTGTAGTGTAGAAATACGAAGTAATTAAAACATTTTGTGGCTGAAAAGAAGCTATGAGAGGCTATTTTTTCATTCCTCTATGCTTACTTCAATAAATTTGGGGTTCAAAATGATAATTTCAAAACAAAAACATTCTGTATATTGCTATACTTGTTATCAACATAAGTTTACTTTATAGGTAATTATTCAAAATCCTTGTAAGTTAAATTTTAATGTTTAAGTTAAGCATAAAGGGTTACAAAACAAATATATCCTCATCTTCTCAACAATAAAACATTTAAAATAATATCACCTAGAATGCGAATACTTAAAGATGTACAACAAAATTTTGTACAATGCAATTTTATACATACTGTCCTGTCTTCAAAATGCCTTACACCATCAATAGCATTATTACCTCATGCCAAGCAAGCCAGGAGAAGCACCAAGGTTGTTCTTAATCGTGAACAACGGCTGTAGCTTCAATGTACAGGTAATATCCTTCAAGGCACTCTTTCATCAAAAGAAAATTTAATCACTAAGCCATTAACATGCAAGCTGTACTCAAGTACTTTTGAAATAAGACCAAGAGCTTAAATAAGTTGCCAGTCATTTCTGTGAGAACTATTTTTAACAAATGCTTCAAGTAAATATGAATGTTCTAAGCTGAATTGTGTCCCCCACTCCCAGATTCACAGGCTGAACTGATCCTCGGTACCTCATAACAGGACTACCTGGAAATGCTCATTAAAAAGGATAATTCAGGTTAAATGAGGTTGTTAGGATGGGTCTTACACCAGGGTGACTAGTGTCTCCATAAAGAGATTAGTATACAGACGTGACAGAGGGAAGACCAGGGGGGAGAGAGCTGCTGTCTGTGACCCCAGCAGGGTCAAGCCTGCTGACCCCTGGGGCTGAGACATCTAGGGTTAGAACTGAGAGAAAATCAATCTCTGTAGTTGAAACTAACCAGTGCACTTTATCAGATGAGCTTAGTACGGCAGCCCTGGCTAACTAATGTATATGTCGCAAATGACAAAAACGTTTTAGTTTCCTGAAAATCTTTTAATTGATGATGCCAATGAGATACAGTCTTAGTGTCAGCTTCCTTTTGAAGAATAATAGTAATATTATATTACTGCCAAGGAAAATAGTGATAGTGATAGTGACGGGGGTGGGGTGGGGTGGTAAGAAAAAAAAGGGAGAGAGAGGAAAAAGGTGGTAGTTTAAGGAACATTTGTAACGTCTGCATTGCCAGAAGGAAGCCTGGATTACAGCAACAGTTCTTAAGTTTACTATACATGAGACTCAGAAAACTTCCAGATTGGCTTTGCTCCAAACATTTCATTCTTTAATAAAATAACATAACTGTATATTATTGTTGGGTTAATATTACTAAAAGAAAATGTTTTTTCAGGGCAGCTCCTGTGACTCAGTGAGTAGGGCACTGGCCCCATATACTGAGAGTGGCAGGTTCAAACCCAGGCCTGGCCAAACTGCCGCAAAAAATAGCCGGGCGTTGCGGCAGGCACCTGTAAGTCTCAGCTACTTGGGAGGCTGAGGCAAAAGAATCACCTAAGCCCAAGAACTGGTGGTTGCTGTGAGCTGTGATGCTACAGCACTCTACTGAGGGTGATAAAGTGAGATTCTGTCTCTAAAAAAAAAAAAAAGGAAAAGAAAAGAAAATGCTTTTCAATGCTAACCAATTTGCTATGCATGCACTACCAATCTGCCTACCTAACCTTCTAAAATACATGTTGGCTGCAATGCGCTTTCCCAAAGTTAATCCAATCTAACATTTGGCTGACCTTTCTCTACTCGGGTACTTTTCCTGTATCACACACATCATCATTTTTATTTTCGCCTTCTGCTCTTACTATACTTTTTGTTCAGGCACCTGTAAGATACACTGATTACTTACCAATTGGAGTTTCTTTCTATCTTCTTTTGAACTAATTCAAGTTATGACTTATTAAAAAATAAAATACTACTTTCTCAAGCTTTTTATAGCACTTACCTCCACACGGCTTTTCTTCTAATCTAAAACTCTGATGTATTTAGAAATTGGAATCACCAAGTTTCCACTTACCTATAAATGGATTTGGATTGGCTTCTGCTTTACTTTTATTACTCTCATGACTCTAAATGTCTCGTAAACTTCTTGAAACAGGAGCCTTGATTATAACCTCCAAAGTGTCTAGGATAGTGCTAGACAGAAAGCATCACTAAACAAGTATTGACTGACTGTTCAACCAAAGTGTCCAGCTAAAATCTCAACATTCTACCTTTCTGACTGAGACCCTTGCAGGTGGCACACGTCGCCAGCTTGTCCCCGAAGCAGTCTGAAACCGTTTTCCATCCTTTCTTGTCAACATTCCTCTTTTAACCACCTCTGAAGTTCCATAATTACTACTCTAGAATCACTACCACACTTTCTTTGTTTTGTTTCTATTTCCTCCATTTCCAAACTCCTCTTTTGGTCACGTACATTACTTTCCTAAAATACAAATCTGTTCATTCAGCTAAAAAGTTGACAGGCTTCTGGCAGCCAAATGCCTCCAGGAGACAGTCTAAACGTCTCAGAGTGGCACAGAAGGCTTTTTCAAATCTGTCCCTGATCAACTTTCTCAGTTAATCACCCCAAAAGTACTCAATTTATTCCATTTACTTAAAATTAATAACCCTGAGGAAAAAAATTATTACCCTGACCCTCCTAATAACTTTACATGCCCCGAGCCTGTAGGTCCTTACCCGTAGTACTCTCTTCAGAGTCGTGGGCTGGATGGTGTCATCTCTACCCCAAAACTCAGAGTGCGGCCTCATTTGGAAATGGATTTAATTAAAGTTTGGGATGAGATCATACCAGCCTAGGATGGACTCTAAATCCAACAGAAGTATCCTGAAAGGAGACAGAAAGGGCACACAGAGAAACCCACGAGCAGGTGACAGGAAGAGGGAGGCAGAGACCAGCGGAGGGTCCTCCACACCGAGGGATGCTGAGGACTAGGAGGAGAGGAGAGACCTCCACACCGAGGGACACTGAGGACAGGGAGGAGAGGAGGGTCCTCTCCACACCAAGGGACACTGAGGAGAGGAGGGTCCTCCACACCGAGGGACACTGAGGACGGGGAGAAGAGGAGAGGAGGGCCCTCCACACCGAGGGGATGCTGAGGACGGGGAGGAGACACGGGGTTTCTTCCCTAGAACTTCCACAAAGAGCCAACCCTGCCGGCATCTTGATTCTGGACTTCTAGCCTCTAGGACAGAACGACTTTCTGTTGTCGTAAGCTATCTCCTTTCTGCTACTATGCTATCATAGCCCTAGACAATTAACGTACCCAGTTATCCACTTGACAAATTCCTGCTTAAAGGTAACAATCTTGGCTTTTCCATTCCCCTTTCCTCATCTCCTGAGATTTGTGAATGCGACAATCTGTGGCTCCATTGTTGCGCCCCTAAAACTCTACTCAGTGTCACGCTGAACTGTCACCAACTCCAGTCGGTCCATTTACACGTCGTTTCCCTGCAGGGCTGAGAGCGCACCAGGAGGGAACGACAGCTCATGGCTCTTTGACTTCCACTGTCTAGGGGGCCCCACCTAACGGATGATCGAGAATTACCTGCTGAAATATAGGAAGCGTCAGTCGCAGAAAAGGCAGCCTACCTGATGGGACTGTCACTACATTGCTTATCACTGATGGTCAGCACAGAAAACAGCAGCCCCACAGTTTTAACCTAATTTCAGAGTTTTGAACTGTAAATTTAAAAACTTACTGAGACTAGCTTGGCATAAGCATTTTTCATCTATAAATGCACTTACATTAACCTATTATCTAGTTCAATTACTTTTGGCAGGCATTATAAAAGTGTCTGAATCTTAAAGGATGCCATCTCATATGAAATTAGGTTAGTTTGACAGACTTTTAATACTCTACTAGACAAGGGTGCTAAAGCTTTGAGAGACATCTACAACTCAAAAGAAAACAAGATCAGTATTTGAAAAACAAATGTCATCTAAAACCCACAAGTATAATCATAGTAGACACAAGAAATGATTCACAGTATGATTCAATAATCAAAAGTAGCCTCCTTCTAGTCACCACTGTTTTTGGATGGTTGAGTCAATTTCCTATGCTCCTATACACTTAAATTTAAAGCACAAAATAATAAAATAACAATAAAATTGACAGCTGAAATACAGCATTTTTGTTTCCTAACATGTTAAAACTGTTTTACAGGGGAAGGGGTTTAGAAGATGTTCAGGATCCTTTCTCTGCACAAGTTTAAGAGTGCAATTTAGTTCATATTTCATCCATGCAGAAGGCATAATTATGATTTTATTTTAAAGTTCTAAAATATTACTATATTAACATCTTGTACTATAACCTATTTTCCAGTATCAGCAAAACAAAATTGATAATAGTATTATCTTTTCTCCGTTTCTGCAAATATAACTTCACAGGAGAAACATCTTGTATTAACATTTCAAACCCTTCTTAAAAATTCACATTTTGACTTTGACATCTATCTGAGTGGTAACAGAAAGCCAAGAGGAATGTTTGAAGGGTACTTCCATAACTAATTTACTTAGAACCAATATTTTAATACTAAATTGGATGTCCTTGTTAGATTATATTATTACAAGAAATCTTTGTTTCATTTCCTAGGGAAATCACCTCAAAACACAATGTTGTTCATGAGAAATTACATTTTGTCTTCCTTTGCTTTCTTCATTGACTTATTAAATACAAAGAGTACTACTACTATTAAAATATGACATGAAAATAAGCAGCATATATATGTGTGTACAAATATATGTGTGTGTGTGTATAATATACACGCACACATACACAAAAATATACAACAAAATGTACCGTGGATGTGCCCTAGCAGTCATTTATTACTTACTAAAAGTTAAGGAGAGCATTATGCAGTACTGTGTCAGGAGTACTGAGATAATAGGAAGTAATCTCCAGTTTCTGGATTATGCTCAAGTTCAATTAGGCACAAAAGATAACTATTTCAGTTAGACTTACTACTGAAATTTAAGAGATTCAACCATATACAGTATGAGCATCTTTAGAGATATTTAACAAGAATCCAAAATCCAAACTTTTATTAAAAAATAGAAGAAAATGGATGCCTGGAATATGATCTGTGTGTGCCACAGCACAGGAATTCAAGGTTTATAAGCACAAAAAGGAATAGTTTCACGTGAGAAAACTTAGAGCACGAAGCCAGGGATGAGGGCCGAAAGAGAAGCTATTTCTTCGTATGACTCACTGAAAATGATCCACCTGTCATTCACTGTATGTCCCAAGCATCATAACTCTGTTGCTAAAAAAAAGGAAAGAAAAGGAGAAAGGGACAGATGGAGAGACAGACACGGGGGGTGGGGGGGTGGGCGTGGATGAGGAAATAAAACACACACACAGTTTCCCCCAAATGGCAGGAGGCGTCCTGTGGAGAAGCAATATTAGAGTTTAGCTTATTAGTTTCCATAAACAGAATGAGAATAAAGAACCAATAAAGCAATGTAGCTAAAAAATAAATGTTTCTTTAAAAATTGCAGATCATCTCACTCTTCTGCCTAATGTCCTTCAAGTGACATCCACCTCATTTAAATGAAAATCCAAGTTTCTTAGCACAGCTGGGAAGGCCTCACACAGTCTGCGGCCGCGCGCACTGCTGTCCCTGCCCTGTGTCCACAGGCAACGCTGACCTCAACCCCCCCTCCCCCCTTCACTCTCAGGACACCACCACACCGGCTTCCATGCTAGTCTAAAAAATAAAGCTAAGAGTGTTTCCCCTTCCCACTCCCTGTTTCTGTTCTTCCCCTTTATTACATAAATTGCTCCCTCATGGCCTTCAGGCACCTGCTTAATGACTCATTTTCAGACAGGCCTTCTCAGAACAATGTATGTACAAGCAGTCTCCCCTACTTCCTAACACTCTGCTTTATTTTTCTCAAAGTACTTAACTATCAGACATATTTGCTTTTACATTATCTGCAGCCCTTGGTTAGAATAAAAACTTCACGAGGCTAGGGCCTTATCCATTTTGTTCACCACTTAATTTGCAGTGTCTAGCCAAGACTGCTTAGCAACCTGACTAGAACAGTGCCCAGCACACAGCAGAACCTCTTTAACCTTCTGCTGAATGGATATGAATATGAACAGATGAATACAAGGCTACCCAAAACTGTTATTTTCAGCATCACCAATAGAAATAAAATGCATATACATTAAAAATAAAACCACAACTTCAAATTTGCCAACCCAGTTACAACCTGAAGTACATTAAATTTGAATTAAATTAAACTTCCCACTTAGAAGAGTTCAGAAAAGAGTTAAAAGTGTAGGGTAACTAGTTGGAAGGTATTATTTGTTTTACTTCTATTTCCATAAGATTATAATCCATAATTAATTAGGCTCAAGTTACATATCTCTTTAAAGTTTATAGCTACACTATGTTCCCTTGCTATTTCTTCTACCACATCCTTGAATGCATACGGGGTTTAGAAAGACACTTTCTTTCCTAATAATAGCAAGCCATGCAACTACAATGAGATTCTGCAATCATCTGGAGAATCAACATGCAAGAATCTCAGCAGCTTTTCCCTGTATCAGGGTCTAAATTAAAGAAACAGTAGAAAGACAGCCTCAGTGCTGCCTCCACTGCACGGCTGTTCAGTTTCAAGAAAGAAGGCCCAGTAGGTTCAAATGTGCTGTCTTTCCCTCCTAAGGACAATCAAGGGCAGAGGATCGTTTCAGTACCCAGGAAATAAAAAAGCTGTCTATTCATTGGGGCTTTGGCTGACAATATTTTTAATCTCTTTTTTGAGGCCACTAACTCTGGTGGGAGATTACTTTAGGAATACACCCAGTTTTTCTCTTTTAACTTGTAGAAATATGGTTTTGACATACACAAACTGATTACAAACACTTTCTTACACCATTATTTTTAGAGAGGACAGACAGGAAGGGAACCGCAACTGTTCTTTTCTAAAGTAGTAAACAGGGCCGCCTACTCAGCATCGTGCCCATACACAGCTTCAACTCGCTCCTCTGGAACACTGAGACTAATCACTTTCAACTATGCCTCCAAATACTGAAGCCAAATGAACCATGAGTTTACAGTCTCATGTAGTTATTAGAAGAGCTACAATAAAAGTTGGTTTTATTGTTGTTTGCTTCTGTTTGTTATTTTAAGTAATACAAGTCTGGTACCCAGAAAGAAAGGTATTACTTTGACTTATCCTTGTTCAGAACACAGCTGGAGAATAGCATTCAACTTGAACACTGCAGTTATTAAGAATGGCGCTGACAAACTGGACGGCAGAGCAGAGAGCAGTATGAGGATGGCGAGGGTCACTAATCCACAACATGCCAACAGCCGAAGGAGCTGGAGACAAAGCGCCCAGCACAATAAGCCACCTCAAATGTCTGTTCATCTAATACGAGGCCCTTGAAGGTACTGATTCTTGAGATTCCAGAGGGAGGGAAGAAAGTACTAGAAAGCATTTCAAAAAAAGAGTTTTTAGTTCAATATAAGAACATCTTCGCTATATATAAAGCTTTCTAAAGCTAAAACTGGTTGTCTCTTGTGAAACTTTCTAAATGGTTTAAGAACAGATTCAACAACTGTTACTTAATAACAACGTTAGAAAACATTTCTACAAAGGATTCTGCTTTGGTAACATGAGAGTCTCTTTGTAGATGAAAAAGTCTCTTAAGAATAAAGATTAAAAAAAAGATCTACAAAAATAAGCCCCATCTGACACTGCAAACAGAATGTCTTTATTTTTACTCCCCATACCCGCTATTGGTTCCTTTCACAATGGTTCTTCCACTCTCAGCACATGGCCCATTATCTTGGTAGCCACCTTAATAACTTAAAATTCATCAACAATCTCTTAGCCCTGAGAACTCAGACCATCTGTGTCAATGTGAGTTAGTAGTCTGGTCAAAGACTTCTTTGTCTGGCAAAGATAAAATTACATATAAACTAAAAAAAAAATAAACTCACTTTGCTTCAGAAAATTCTTACAGATCAATTAATCAGAGACTGCATACTAGAGCTTAAAATAGGGACCCTAGGGAGTCAGGAATCTTAAAATAATCTCTAAGATTTAAAATAAAAGAGCTTATTTTAAGATTCCTGACTCACGACATCCAACAAATTTATTCTATCACAAACTTTGTTTAATCCACACTGGCTGCCTGCTTTGAAAAGCCCACCAAAAAACATGTGAGCCCAGATCCCAAAGCCCCATAAAAACCTCCTTTTGCAAACAGAGAAAATTTGGCTTCCTCTTTTCCAATTTGGATGTCCTTTATTTCTTTCTCTTGCCTCGCTGCTCTGGTTAGGGCTTCCAATGTCACACTGAGTAGAAGTGGTGACAGTGGGTACTCCTGTCCTATTCCAGTTGCTACAAGGAAGGTTTTCAACCTTTCCCCATTCAGGATGATGGTGGCTGTGAGTGTGTCATATATGGCTTTTGATATTTTGTTCTTCTTATGCTAAGTTTTTTGCAGGTTTTCATAATGAAGAAATGGAATTTATCAAACGTTTTTTCTATATCTACTGCTATGATCACGGGGTTGTTTTTAATCCTGTTTATATGGTAAATCACATGTATTGACTTATGTGTGTTACACTATCCTTGCATCCCCGGAATGAAAGCCACTTGAATGTAGTGATGTGCTTTTGGATACAACTGCGAGTGTTTTGTTGAGGATTTTTGTGTCTATGTTCATCCAAGATTTTGATATTGGCTTCTCAGAATTTAGGATGTGGCCTCCTTCTTGATCTTTTAGAACTACATTACAAGGCTTGGCACTAGCTTTTCTCTGTACTTCTGGTAGAATTCGTCTGAATCCATTTGGTTCTGAGGGTTTTTTGGTTGGAAGAATTTTTATTACTGATTTAATCTTGCTACTTGTTATTAGTCAGGGGTTCTATGTTTTCCTGGTTCAATCTTGGGAGGTTGTATGTTTTCAGGAATTCATCTATTTCCTTGAAGTTTTCTACTTTCTGAGCATATAGTTGTTCTTAAGTCTCTGACGATCTTTTGCACTTCTGTGACACCAGTTGTAAAGTCTCTTTTTTCATCTATGTTTATCTGGATCTTCTCTCTTCCTTTCTTGGTTAGTCTAGCTACTGGTTTATCAATTTTGTTTATCTTTTCAAAGAACCAACTTTTCAGTTTGTTAATCCTGTTTTGTTTTGGTTTTTTTTGGATCTATTTCACTTATTTCTGTTCTAATCTTTGCTATTTCTTTACATCTGTTTATTCTGGGTTTGGTTTATTTCTTGTTTACCTAGTGCAATGTTAGGTTATTTGTGATCTTTCATTTAACACTATGAACTTCCTTCTTAGCACTGATTTTGCTATATATCATAGGTTTTGACGTGTTGTGTTTCGTTTCTGTTTCAATTTTTTTCTTAATTTCTGTCTTTATTTCTTCACTGACCCAGTGGTCAATCAGGGCCACATTAATTCCCATATGCATACACAGTTTCTGAATTTGCTTTTCACACTGATTTTTAGATTTATTCTACTGCAATTTGAGAAGATACTTGATTTCCATTTTTTTTAATTGGTAAATAGCTGTTCGGTGGCTTCAGATGTGGTCTATCTTGGAGAATGTTCCATGTGCTGATGAAAAGAAGGTGTATTTTACAGTTGTTGGGGGGATATTCTGTAAATGCCTGCTAAGAACAGTCATTCCCTAAGGACTGACGTCCAACTGAAGTCCAGAGTTGCTCTGTTGCCCTTGCCCTAATGATTGGCCTGGTGCTATGACTGGGTGCTCAGGCCCCTCATCATCACTGAGTTGCTGTCCAACTCTTCCTTTAAGTCCAGCAACATTTGTTTTGTGAATCTGGGGGCTTCTGTGTTGGCTGCATATATGTTTAGGATTGTGACCTCCTCTTGCTGAACTGATTTCAGCAGCTTGGATGCAAGTAGAGGCCATTATCCTAAGTAATTAAAAATAGAAAAATAAATGCCACATGTTCTCACTTATATGGGGGAGAGAAACTTGTTGGTCTTCTTGTTAGGATTACTGATTATTTTGAACTTTAGAACTATTTAAGAACTAAAGCAAAAGTTGGTCTACAACATAACCAAATCACACTGCGACTTTTTGTTTAAGAAGAGAGATATAGCATATTTTGTGTTTTTGTTATTTTATAATTTGTTTCCTTTTATTGAAAATTTAGATGCGCTTTGTGTATGGGATGTAACCACAAAAGGGACTCTACCTAACAAATTCAAATATTTTGACATGGGTGTTTGTACCCTCACATTAACCACAAATAAATTTTGATAAATAATCAAAAAGAAGAAAAAAAGAACCATTATTAATTTTTTTTTTTTTTCCCGAGAGAGACAGAGTTTCACTTTATCGTCCTCAGTAGAGTGCTGTGGCATCACACAGCTCACAGCAACCTCCAACTCCTGGGCTTAGGTGAGTCTCCTGCCTCAGCCTCCCGAGTAGCTGGGACTACAGGTGCCCACCACAATGCCCGGCTATTTTTTTGTTGCAGTTTGGCCAGGGCCAAGTTTGAACCCGTTACCCTCCATATATGGGACCGGTGCCCTACCCACTGAGCCACAGGGACCTCCCCATTATAATTTAAAGAAATAACATAAAATTTAGATGCAGTGAAATACATAAGTATTCACTGAGTTTCATTGCAAGCCTACTCCCTACCAAGATACAAGCTGTAACATTAATCACAGAAAGAGTTCTTATCTTCCTTCCTCGTAAAACCCTGTTTCCAACCCCAGATGAAGCCATTTTTAATTTTTTTTCTACCATAGGTTAGTTTTGCTTATTTTAAAACATCCACTGAGCATCATACTTTTGAGATTCATCCACATTGTTGCAGGTATCAGTGGAAGATTCCCTTTTGTGACTGAATAATATTATGTTATATAGACATATTTCAGAATTTTTCTTTTCCTATGAGTGAATACCAAGGTCATTTTCACTTTTGGGCAATTATGAATAAAGCTGCCACAAACATTCCTTTCTTCTTTTTTTGAACCAGAGTTTCACTTTATTGCCCTTGGTAGAGTGCTGTGGCATCGTAGCTCATAGCAACCTCAAACTCTTGGGCTCAGGCAATTCTCTTGCTTCAGCCTCTCAAGTAGCTGAGACTACAGGTGCCCACTGCAAAGCCCAGCCACTTCTCTGTTGCTGTTGTTAAGAGATGAGGCCTCACTCTTACTCAGGGTGGTCTCGAACTCTTGAGCTCAACCAATCCACCTGCCTTTCCCTCCCAGACTGCTAGAATTACAGGTGTGAGCCACGATGCCCTTTCTTTTAAAAATATGTTTTGTGAATATTTATCTTAGGTATATACCTAGTACCACTATTTCGAATGATAAGATTAAGTATACATACAGTGAAGAAACCACCATTCCCAGTAACAATTAATGTGAGCTCTGGTTGTGCCATGTGCTTGACAAGACTTAGTATTATCAGTTTTTTCAACTTAGACATTCTGAATCTATAGTGGCAACTCACTGCAATTTTGATTTGATTCCTCTAAGTCGTGTTCAACAGCATATTTTGATTCTCTAATTTTGATTTTTTAATTTCCTTATCTTATTAAATCATAACTGTGTGCATTAATCCATTTATGGAGTACAATGTGCTGATTTTATATACAATTTGGAAGGCTTACCTCAAACTAGTTAACATGGCCTTTACCCCACTTAACTGTTAAGACATTTATACCCTACTCTTAATAGATCTGACACGTCCCCTTGCAGTATGCACCATAGGTGCGGTCCCACTGATTGCCCCTCTCCTCGCTAATTTCCTCTGTCATTCTGGGCTATAGTTGTGTTTTATCTTCATATGGAAGTGTAGGTGTTTACATATTGGTTTCAGAATAGTACTAAGTACATTGGATACTTTTCCTTCCATTCTTGAGATACTTTACTATGAAGAATATGATCTAGCTCCATCCATGTAAACATGAAAGAGGTAAAGTCTCCATCTTTTTTAAGGCTGCATAATATTCCCCGGTGTACATATACCAAAACTTGTTAACCAATTCGTGGGTCAATAGGCAGTTGGGCTTCTTCCATGACTTGGCAAGTACGAATTGGGCTACAGTAAATATTCTGGTGCAAGTATCTTCGTTGTAAAATGATTTTTGGTCATCTGGATATATACCTAGTAGAGGAATTATAGGATCAAAAGGCAGGTATACTTTTAGTTCCGTAAGTATTCCCCAAACTTATTTCCAAAAGGAATGTATTAGCTTGCATTCCCACCAGCAGTGTAGAAGTGTCCCCTTTTCTCCACATCCACACCAACATCTGTAGTTTTAGGAGTTTGTTATGTGGGCTAATCTTACTAGAGTTAGATGGTATCTCAAAGTGGTTTTGATTTGCATTTCTCTGATGATTAAAGATGATGAGCATTTTTTCATGTGTCTGTAGGCCGTGCACTTATCTTCTTCAGAGAAGCTTCTGTTCAAGTCTCTTGCCCAGAATGAAATGGGATCACTTGTTCTTATTAATTAGTTTGAGTTCTCTGTGGATTCTAGTTATCAAACCTTTGTCAGAAACACAACCTGCAAATATCTTCTCTGATTCTGAGGGTTGTCTGCTTCCTCTACTTACTGTGTTCTTGGCTGTGCAGAAGCTTTTCAGTTTTATCAGATCCCAGTAATGTTTTTGCTGTTGCTTCAACTGCCTGGTGGGTCCTCCCATAAAATATTCTCCCAGGCCAATTTCTTGACAAAAATTGATTCTCACTGGATAAATGATTTAAACTTAAGACACGAGTCTAATTTTGATAATACATGTGGCTTATATGCTGTGTTTAAGATTTTATGGGGAAAATCTCTCCTAAAAATAGAAGAAATACTACAAAATATTTTAATGTTAACTTAACACCTAAATTTTATACCTAGGCAGAGGTGAAAACAGATAACATGAACATTAAAGCAATAGTTTTTGAATGTTCATTTCATTCGAGGATGTGAAAAATTCATTGTACCAAAATCATTGATTAACTCTATATAGAATCAAAATATAATGAAGTTTGATACAAATACATTGACAAGAAATATTTGAGGCATCACAAATTTCACGGTCTTATTTTGAAGTTGTAGAAATATAACTTAAAATACTTTTCAAATCCCAATTTAAATATTTATATGAATTATGTTTAATACAACTGCACTTTGTTAATAGAAATATAATAATTTCCTTGCCTTTTAAAGACCATCAGATTCTATTTAGTATACTACTCTTTCTAATATATGAAATAATTTTCCATAATTGCAAAGTATTTAAACAGTATGAATAATTTAATAAGTAATTCATTTCTTTTTCTACAGGAGAGCCAATTCTCTTTTTTTTCTTATTCTTTCTCCTCTGAAATTATATTTATTCAGGATTTTTAGAGAATAGGTAACTATATTAGATGAAGTTTAGTACCTTAAAACATCCTCATTTTATGATATGATAGTCCTTGTACATATGTGTTTTTAATTACAAAGTACAAACAAATGTAAGAATAGAAAACCTTTTTTTTCCCCAGATATACTTAGCATTTCTGAAATGCTGAAAATAACTTTAGTTCAACAGACATTGAGTTCTCTTGCAAAGAAAAGATTTATTCATCTATTCAACTATCATTGATATAGCATCAATCTTTTAAGTGCTTCATTAGGAGGTAAGGATACAAATCACATGGTCTTTCTTTTGAAATAATTGCCAAGATCACAGGTAGCAAAAGCTGAAAGGAAGTGTAAGAGCCTAGTTTAGCTTGGCTTCAGAAGCTGCAATCAAGACATCAGACTTAGCATTCAAGAGCGCGTGTGAGTAACGGTGACAAGGAAAGCCAACAGTAGGTGGAAGGAAGGCAGGAAGCAGCGGCTGAGAAGCTAGAGATGGCACCAAGGAGTTTTACCAAAGACAGACAAAAATATGAGAAAGAAAAATAAATGTAAAGATGGGGGTAAAGGTCACAAGAGATCAGATGCAGGGTCACAGCAATAAAGTGACTATGACACTGAGGCAAAATTCTAAACCAATTCCAGGTTCTAATACCATACTGTGCAGAAGCGAGGCTCTGCAGACAGACTCTGAGACGACCTGCATTACACTGCACCTCCCCATGGACTCTGAGCTCCGCGCTGTGTCTGTACTCCCAGGGCAGGAGAACACCCAACCTTGAATAGGCTCTCAATAAAATACGAGAGAGATGGCAGAATCCCCATTCCAAACACCACTACTGTTTTCTCCACAACTTTCCTCTTGCTTTTTTCTGTGTTAGCAAAAGCCAATTTAGGGCGGCACCTGTACGCAAAGGAGTAAGGCACCAGCCGCATATGCTGGAGGTGGCGGGTTCAAACCCAGGCCTTGCCAAAAACCGCAAAAAAAAAAAGCCAATTGAATCCATTACGGGTTAGACGCATCGAATGAGACACACATGTGGGGGTTTCTCACTCCACATTAGCCTGTCATTTGCTCTTGTCTTCCTGATTTTTTGCTTAAAAAATTTCAGGATAATTTTGTTAGTGGTATGAACATTACAATAAAACTACTGAATAGTCTTTGTAAATATTTCTGTTGAAAATATAATAATTATATTTAATTTATATAACTTTTACAATTTTCAACTTACCACCAAAAAAATGGGATGACAATACCCTTAGTATCTCCCTCAAAGAGCTAGCAAGCACAAATCCCTGGGGCACGGAAGTGCAGCAGATTGAAGAAAATTAAGACTATTTATGACTGAGACGTGGAAAGGCACCTTATTAAGGATAAATTTTAGATTTAATCAGCAGCATGCCATTTTGCAATAAAACGTTTTTGCATATACAAGCAGAACATAACATTATGGATATAATAGTTTTATTCACAACTATACTCTGATGCAGTGAAAAAATCTGATTTATGGCAAATCAACAGCAGTCCTGAAGCAGCAGCTCAACCCCAGATAGTCAAAAAAAAGAAAGAAAAGAATGACACATTCATGGTTGCAGTATAACCTAAGTATGAGCTTTATTTCATTAAAGATGATTATTTTCATACAGTAACAACGGAAATTGTTTTCGGGTCCTATGTAACCATACAGTGGTGCAGTTTCCCTTCAGCCACACAGTAATGACTCCTTTTGTGATGACCTTCCTGCTGTTAAGCGGACCATTAGGACTCAACCTGTGCCATTCCGCAGCATCTTAATAGTGACAAACACATAAACTTGCCAATCAGCACAGCATCCTACGGCTGCACTATTAATTTTCTTTACATTCTCTGTATTCATTTACATTTAAGTTCAATGAAGAAAAATCTCATTAGTATTACCAGGTTTTTTCCAGACATGTTTTATATCACAATTAATATAAGAAAAAGTAAACAAAGACCACACCTTACAAATACTCATAATTTCTTTTGAAAGCTGAGAAATAAATGAAACCGCAATAATATACTCCAGTCTTTAAGCTTATCTGTCCAGTTAGCTCAGTCCAGTTAGTAAACTGAGTTATTAAAGATGGAAGTTCAGAGCTGACGCAGGCCTATTATCCACCAATTCAGTTGATGGCACTATTGTGAACAGTCTCTCCCAAGTGTCCATTGTTCATTACAAGCTGAACATACAGAATAGACAAACAGCTCAGACAACTGACGTGAACACCACTTCAGAAAAACACAATTCAAAACTCAACCTACTGACAGAACATCAATAATAAACCTTCCATAGAACAAATTATCTATCCATATATTTAATAATTATTAAAACGTAACAGATAAAATTCCTCGTAGATAAATAGAGATAGATGTTCTCAAGGAAAGTTTACATTCGTACACTGTTTTCTGCAGGATTATTTACAAGATATACACAGATTAGCATAAAAAAATAAAACCATCCATAATTGATGAGACATTTTAAGTAATATTTGATGCTATTTATGTTCAGAGAATTCTATCTTTAAAATGCCAATGTAAAAGTATGTTTTTTCACAAATTTTTTTCTCTGCATTAGTTCAACTAAAAGAGTGAGCTAACACATCAGAGGCAGTTGCAGTGGGCACTGCTTGTATTTCTTTGCCTTTAGCACCTCAAGGTACTCCAGGCCAATTTCTACCACAGACACCTGCACTTCTTTGACCAGTTGCCTGAAGTCCATCATTACCAGAGAGGTTTTATATATATATACATATATATATGTTTCATTTATATATATATGTTTTATTTATATATATTTCTATAAATATTTATAATATATATTAAATATTTAGAATACATAAAATATACATTATATATGTAAATATAAAAAATACATAAAATATATATTATATATATATATATATATAATTTTTTTTTTTTTTTTTAAGAGAGAGAGAGTCTTACTTTGTCACCCTCAGTAGAGGGCCATGGCGTCACAGCTCACAGCAACATCTAGCTCTTGGGTTTAGGCGATTCTCTTGCCCCAGCCTCCCGAGTGGTGCCCTCCAAAACACCCGGCTATTTTTTTGTTCCAGTTTGGCCGGAGCCAGGTTGGACCCCGCCACCTTCAGTATATGGGACTGGTGCCCTACTCACTGAGGCACAAGTGCCACCCAAGAGAGGTT
>CAUYON010084757.1:0-12186 GCA_963573935.1 Arctocebus calabarensis
AAAGATATAGTCTATCGATCTGGTACCAAGCACCCGGACCAGATCCTATGTATAACAGCTTGGCAGGACCTCGTGGAAGACCCGCCATCATGGTTAAAACCCCTTCTCCCTCCTTCAGGCAAAGAAGTGGCCAAGCTCCTAGCCTTGAAGGAGAAAAAGGAGAAGTCTCCTGAACCTACTGCCCTTCCCCCAGTCCTCCAAGGAGAAACAGATCCAGAAGTGCTTTTTCTTCCTCCTTATCAACCCTCACCTTGGGGGGCACCTGTCCCTCTGAGTCTGCCAGGCAACAAGGCCATTCCAGCCCCACGTCCAGGAAGTAGCCTCCAGAGCCCACCTTACAACCACTGTAGAGCCCTGCACTATCCAGCAGCAGACTCCACCATGCTGCCCCTTCGTGCAGTGGGTCCTCCCGCAGTGGGACCCCCCATGGAGCAAACCCCCTGAACCAAGAATATCACTATTGGCCCTTTGCCATAAGTGATTTTTATAACTGGAAGATGCAGAATCCTAAATTCTCTGAAAAACCTATTGCCTTGATTGACCTCTTAGACTCGGTTCTTTCATCAGCCCACCTGTCAGCAGCTCTTACATGTCCTTTTCACCACCGAGGAGTGAAACCACATTGTGGCTGAGGCCAGTAAGGCTGTTGAGGATCCAGATGGGAACCCCACTACCAATCAGGTTCTGATAGATGCAGCCTTCCCCCTCATGCGCCCTGAGTGGAATTTTAATACGGGAGCAGGTCAGATGAGACTCTAAGCCTACTGCCAGACTCTAATGAGGGGTCTCCATAAAGTGGCTAGAAAGCTGGCTAATTTGGGCAAGGTAGGTAATGTGCAGCAGGAAAAGACAGAACCCCCTGCAACTTTCTTAGAAAGGATCATGGAGGTATTCCGCATGCACACTCCCCTAGACCCTGAAGCTGTAGAGAATAGAGCAGCAGTTGTCACGTTCTTTGTTAATCAGTCAGCTCCAGACATTAAATGTAAGTTGCAGAGAATAGATAGACTGGGCAAAAAGTCTTTACAGGACCTCCTAGAAGTTGCTAAAAAGTCTACAACAACTGGGAGACCCCTGAGGAAAAGCAAAGGTGGCTAGGAGACAGACTCAGGAATTGCCCAGGATCCTCCTAGCCTCCACGGTAACAACTCCAGATGAAAGAGAAAGGTGACTGCGCCAACTACTGGCAGGAGGTAAGGAGGGTTCCCCAGGTGGGGAAAGGCACCACCTCCAGAAGGACCAGTGTGCCTATTGTAAGGAACATGGACACTAGGCCCATGAGTGCCCCCTCAAACAGACTCCCAGACATTCATGCCCCCGCTTAGTACCAGGCTTGGAGCTAAGCGGGCTCAAAAGATAGGGGGGTCAGGGTTCGCCACTGAGCCCTCTGCTAGATACCGGAGCCCAGCATTCAGTCCTGACCCAGGCCCACGACCCTATGGACACCTGGAAATCACGTGTCCAGTTGGCCACAGGCATCAAGCAATATTCATGGACTACCCAAAGAACTGTGGACGTAAGCGTGGGTCAGGTATCCCATGCATTCGTGGTCATTCCAGACTGCTCCTACCCTCTTCTTGGGTAAGACCTCCTGCCCAAGGTAGGAGCTCATATCGTCTTTAAAGATGAAGGATCCCTTGTCATAGACCAGTATGGGAGCCCCATACAAGTACTCACCCTCCAACTTGAAGATGAGTACAGGCTACACCAGCAGCAGCCTGAGAGCCTCCAGCCAACGGATGTCACTGTGTGGCTGAGGACATACCTGCTCACTTGGGCTGAGACAGGGGGAACGGGACTAGCTGCCCACTGACCACCAGTCATCACAGAGATCAAGCCAATGGCTGAACCCGTACAGGTGCGGCAGTATACCATGTCCCAAGAGGCCCGACAGGGCATCATGTCTTACATTCGGAGACTTTTTAAGAGCGGGATACTAGTACCCTCTCAGTCCGCATGGAACACTCTCCTACTGCCTATAAAGAAGCCATTAACTAATGACTATAAACCAGTATAGGATTTGAGAGAAGTCAATAAGCGAGCACTAGACATTCACCCCACTGTCTCAAACCCATATACACTGTTGAGTGCCCTCACCCCAGATCGGGTATAGTATACTGTCCTTGATTTAAAGGATGCCTTTTTCAGCCTCCTGTTAGCCCCCCAGAGCCAGACAATGTTTGCCTTTGAGTGGAAGGATGACGAGCAAGGGATCCATGGCCAGCTGACCTGGACTCGGCTGCCACAAGGGTTCAAGAACTCCCCCACCATCTTCAATGAAGGCTTACATGAAGACCTGAGTGAGTACTGGCAGCCACACCCTCACTTGACTCTTTTGCAGTATGTAGATGACATTCAGATTGCAGCCGAAACAAAAGCGGAGTGCTATCAAGGCACCCAGAATTTGCTGCCTACACTAGGAGCTTTGGGGTACCAAGCCTCTGCCTAGAAAGCTCAGATTTGTCAATAAACTGTCAGTTATCTAGGTTACATCCTTAAGGATGGACAGCGGTGGCTGTCACAGGCAAGAAAAGAAACGGTCCTGAAAATCCTTCCCCCGACCACATAGTGGGGAGTGTGGGAGTTCCTTGGGTAGGCTGGGTTCTGCTGCCTGTGGATTCTGGGGTTTGCAGAGATAGCGAAACCCATTATGAGGTCACCCAGGATAGCTTGCCTTTTCAGTGGACCACAGAACAGAGGAAGCTTTCCAGGCCCTGAAACGAGCCTTGCTCTCAGCCCTAGCCCTGGGATTCCCAGATATTACCAAGCCCTTTCATCTGTATGTATATGAACACAAAGGCATAGCAAAAGGGGTGCTTGCTCAGTCGCTTGGTTCCTGGACCCAGCTGTACACTTACTGGTCAAAGAAACTAGACCTTGTAGCAGCAGGTTGGCTGCCATGCCTACACATCATTGCAGCTACTGCGTTGCTAGTTAAGGATGCAGGTAAATTGACTTTAGGGCAGGAGCTGTTGATCACAATCCCTCATGCCATTGAGGGAGTCCTCAAACAGCCACTGGATCAGAGGGTTAGCAATGTCCAGCTCAACCACTACGAGGGCCTTTTACTAAATCCTCCACGAATCCAATTTCTGCCAAGGACCTCTCTCAATCCAGTGACCCTACTGCCAGACCTGGACCTAGATGCCCCTCTGTGTTGACAACCTAGATGACTGTGTTGACTTCCTGGCCCAGGTCCACAGCATACGCCAGGACCTCATGGGCCAGCCTCTCTCTGATACAGAAGCCACTTGGTACACAGATGGGAGCAGCTTCATACAAGACAGATGTAGGTATGCAGGGGCAGCAGTGGTGTCTGAGACTGAGACTGTTTGGGCAGAGTCCCTCCTGGTTGGAACGTCAGCTCAAAAGGCTGAGCTTATAGCCCTAACACAAGCTATGACCTTGGGAAAAGGCCTGAGACTTAACATCTATACTGATAGCCGATATGCCTTTGCCACTGCCCACGTATATGGGGCAATCTATCAGGAGAGAGGGCTCCTCATAGCAGAAGGAAAGACTATTAAGAATAAAGGAAAGACTATTAAGAATAAAGGAAAGACTATTAAGAATAAAGAAGAAATATTTAACCCCCTAAAAGCCTTATGGCTTTCCCAAAAGCTAGCCATCATCCACTGCCCAGGTCATCAGCGAGGTGATTTGCCTGTAGCCAAAGGCCACTGGTGGGCCAACCAGGTGGCCAAGACCATAGCTACTTCAGTCACCCAAGAGCTTCCTACTACCACGTTGCCAGATCCTGGGCCCCAACACTCCCTGTGTCTCTGGAGTATGCTCTGGAGGACTTACAATGGATAAAGCAGATCCCACAGGCCCACTCCCCTGAGAAGTATAATGGATGGTACGTTACCTGTGATAATAAAGTGCTTGTGCCAGCAAAACTAGGACAAGAAATCCTCCATAGAATCCACTCCTCCACCCACCTGGGGTCACACAAGATGAAAGACCTACTGTGCCACGCCAAAATCAAGATACAAAACAAGAATGCCAAAATTGATGAAGTCATAGCTTCATGCAAAGTATGTATTATGACTAACAGTGTATCTATCCCCCACAATCCAGGGTCCAGGGAGCATGGTACAGAGCCAGGTGCATACTGGGATGTTGACTTTACTGAAGTTAAGCCAGGTAAATATGGATATAAATACCTCCTTGTTTTCATAGACACTTTCTCAGGATGGGTAGAAGCATTTTCTACAAAAAAATGAGACTGCACAGGTAGTAGTAAAAAAGATATTAGAGGATATAATGCCTAGGTTTGGAATTCCTAATCAGATAGGGTCAGATAATGGCCCAGCCTTTGCTTCTCAGAGAGTACAGAGTTTAGCAGGAGCCTTGGGGACTAATTGGAAATTGCATTATGCTCATTGGCCCCAAAGTTCAGGGCAGGTAGAGCAGATGAACCACACTCTAAAAGAGACCCGGATCAAATTAATCATGGAGAATGGCGGTGACTGGGTATCTCTCCTCCCCTTTGCCTTGTACCGGGTGCGAAACTCACCCTACTTGATAGAGAAAACTCCCTATGAAATTCTCTTTGGGAGACAACCCCCTATTATCCCTAAGTTGCATTGCAAGGCTCTCACCTCAGAGGACCCGGATCTTAAAACTTGGAAAGACTATGCAGTAACTTTGCATTTTTACCAAAAGGCACAACAAGCTGATTGGGAGAGACTCATAGCCCTCTACAGCTCAGGACCGGTCCCTGAACTGCATGCTTTCCGACCTGGAGACTGGGTGCATGTAAAGCGTCACCCACAAGAGGCGCTGGAGCCCCAGTGGAAGGGCCTGTACACTGTGGTCCTCATCACTCCCACCGCACTCAAGGTTGACGGCATCACCTCCTGGATACATCACATGCATGCTCGCCTAGCCGACCTGTTTGCCACCAAAGAGGACTACATCCCCCAGTGGAAACTCTGCCAGGACACTGACAATCCACTGAAATTCAAATTGCAGAAATGCCAGGACCTCTGAGGTGACTGTATGTGTATCATTTATTGACTTGCTCTGCCTTATTGTCTATTTCCCTCACTGCCAATCCCCGTCGTCCCATCCAAGTAACATGGCTGGTTATTCATGTTGGCACAGGAACCGTGGTCAACCAAACCTCTGGAATTCACCCTAGAGGCACTTGGTTTCCAGAGCTCATGGTAGACCTCCATGATCTACCAAGCACCACCAAACTTTGGTGTCGTTCTAGAATGACCAAGTGGATTTATGTCTGCCCTGGGCACCTTCCTGATAAATGTGGAGGAGCATATTACTATTTCTGTAAGTCATGGGACTGTGTCTCCACTGGGAAAATATGGTGGGATCCCCCTAGAAAAGGAGACTTGATTGAAGTGAAGCAGAAACATAAATGTCCTCCCATGAGGTCAAAGACCTGGAAACTGGAAGAAAACCCCACATGTGATAAGCTTAGCATCAACTTCACTAAAAAAGGAAAACAATCAATGGGATGGGAATGTGGCAAATTGTGGGGCATACAATTGTATGATGATGCTTATACAGATCCAGGTACTGTTTTCCAACTCAGAGTCATATACACCCCAGTTAATGACAGGCCCGCTGTGGTAGGCCCCAACATGGTGCTTAAGCCCCACCCAGCAGTCACCCCTAAGTCCCACGGCTCCCCTGGATCTCCAGACCAAGCACTCAGCACTCAATGTTTGATTCTAAATCATACCTTTGCACCTACCTTGGACCCTGATCCACTTTGGAAACTGGTTACTGCTATGTACCAAGTTTTAAATACTTCCAGACCAGATCTTACTAAGTCTTGTTGGTTATGTGTAGAAGCCAGACCCCCCTATTATGAGGGAATTGCCCTAATAAGTAAACCTAGAGTCAGCTCCCAAGCTAGTGACTGCCACTGGCAGCAGTCCGGGCCGTGAGTCACCTTGCAGTCCATTATAGGACAAGGAACCTCAGATATAGGCCAAACACCCCTCAGATATCAATATCTATGTAATCAAACTTTCTTCTGGGATGAAACTGGGTATGTAATTCCCACTAACAATTCCTTGTGGGCTTGCTCTATAGGGGTCACTCCGTGTTTACATAGGACAGTTCTGAACCTAACCCCAGATTTTTGTATATTAGTACAGCTCATCCCCAAGCTGCTCTATCACTCAGAAGAAGACCTGTACAGAGCATATGAGTCAGTTGTGAGTACAATCAATAGAATTAAAAGAGAATCAGTCACTGCAATAACTCTAGCCATGCTCATGGGACTTGGCATAGCAGGGGCAAGTACAGGAATCTCCTCTCTAGTTCTCCAGGATAAGAACTGTGGTGCCCTGTGTGCTGCAATAGACTTAGACATAGAGAGAATTGAAAATTCATCTCCCGTCTTCAAGAATCCCTAACTGCCCTCTCTGAGGTAGTGCTCCAAAACAGGCAAGGGCTAGACTTACTGTTCCTTCAGCAAGGAGGTTTGTGCACAGCCTTGAGAGAAGAATGCTGTTTTTACGCTGATCACTCAGGAGTAGTTAAGCAGTCAATGGAATTAGTAAGGGAAGGTCTGCGTAAAGGGAAACTTGAATGGGAACAATCCCAGAGCTGGTATGAATCTGTGTTCAGCAAATCCCCCTGGCTCACAACCTTAATTTGAACTATAGCAGGCCCACTTGTAATCCTATTACTGTTATTGACACTCAGTCCCTGCATAATTAACAAATTACTGGCCCTCATCCGAGCCAGGATCAACACAGTCCAAATAATGGTTTTACGGGCACAGTATACTCCCCTCAGCTCTGAATTCACTTGCCACAGCCTAGAGCTAAGGCTTGTAAGATCTGCTGAAGACCCATTATTGGATCTTCTATGCACTAGGAAAGGGAGGAATGAAAGAACTAAGCTGACTCCATTTTGTTAAAACTAACTCATTTTGTCCACAGCCTTTCACTAATTCTACTTTGTCCCACAGCCTTCAATTCGAAGCTGCATACCAAAGGTCAATTTGCAGCTGCATACCAAAGGTGATAGGCAACCTGTTTCCTCCCCCACCCCCAGCTCCAGTATGTCCATCCCGAGGGATAACGGCACACATCCTTGGCCCCAGTAGTAGTAAATCTAATTAGCCCAGAACAGACATTTTCTAGTCCCCTAATCCCCTATCAACTCTCCCCAGCAGTTCTCCCAACACCCCCTCCCTTTGTTCCTTTCTGTACCCTTAAAACTGCTTTTCCCTCTGTGGTAGGGGCTTCTCTGCTCTCTTGCTGTGTCAGGAACAGGAAGCCCTAGCCCAAGCTAGCTAATAAACTACTTCTTGCTTTTGCATCAGGCTTGGTCATTGGGCAATTTATGAGGGGGTCCCTGCGACTTGGGCACAACACCCCCACTTTCCTAACATTTAAAATCCCCCTCCTTCTTGACCCCATGTGCTGACTTCCTTCAGCTTACCCTCACCCTCACCAGGGTGAAATGAAGGCCATGACTGCCCACACTGAGCCTGGATCTTGTTTTCTTTTGTCTCGCATCTCACAATAATCTTTTATTTTTTGTCTTTGACCTCTCATATTCCTATACTTTCCCTTGCCTTCTCATCTCTTAAAACTTGCCCCAAGACCCAAATTTGGGAGACAAATTTGAGCTATGTCTCCTATCTCCTTGATGGTCACCCTCACAAGAAGCTTCTCTTTCTGTTCATGGAAGCAAGTGTCATAGTATTGGCTTCCTTCAGGGGTCTATAAAATCTTTGGGCTGTCCAGAAAAACTGGTCCAGTTTACTCAGCAAAAGAAGCAAGTTTGGCTGAATTAAAGTGAAAACAAACTATGAGGGAGTGGGAATAAAGCAGCCTGGCCTCCAATGGAGCAGAGAAAGAATACAATTTTTTTAAAGTAAAGCATAGAATCTAAGCACCTTTGTTCAGTGGTAAGCACACCTGCCCTGCACACCAGGGCTGGTGAGTTTGAACCTTGTCTGAGCCTGATTAACAAAAATAATAATAATCTGGATAAAGCAAAGCATAGATTTTCTAGTGCCCCATTTATCAGAATTTCTTCCTTCAGTAGGTCCTTGGTCTTAGGGATTCAAAGAACGAACCCACAGACAAAAGATCAGTGGTAAGACAGGATTTTATTAGAGAGAAAGGAATACCAAAGCAGTAAAAAAGCACCTGAGCCTCTGACAAAGAGGAAGATCCAAGTTGGAAGTCTCTCACATGGGCCATTTGTCTAGGGGTATATATTGTCTGGAGAATTACATTTTGGCTAGGTTTTGGTAGTTGGGAAAAATATCCTTTCAAAGTAGAAAGCAGTCCCTCGCCTGGGGCAAGGGTATTGAGTCTTTGCAGTTTTTGTCTGAGGGAAGGGATTAGGGTGTGCTCCCTACTCAAGGTGGAACCACCCCAAAAAGTCTCAGGCTGTTTTGTTCATGATCTTGTTAGAGCCCAGAGCATATGGCCTGGAAAAAGCAGACTATTGGTGCCTGGAAATGGGGGTCTGATTTTTTTAGCTCACCTGGGACTACAGAATGGGGAAATTCCCATCCAGTTCTGAGTGGTGGAATCCTGTATCAGTTGGTCTCAAGAATATGATGAACCCTCAGACCACAGATCAGTGGTAAGATAGGATTTTATTAGACAGAAGGGAATACTGAAAGCACCAGATTTTTTGGCAAAGGGGAAGACCGAAGTAAAAAGTTCCTCTCCTGGGTCCTTTGTCTAGGGTTATATATTGTCTGGAGAATTACATTTTGGGTAGGATTATGTAAGTGGGAAAATATCCTTTCAAAGTAGAATGCAGTCCCTCCCCTGGGGTAAGGTTATTAGGTCTTTGCAGTTTTTATCTCAGGGAAGGGATTGGAGTGTGTGCTCCCTACTCAAGGTGGTGAGAGAGGATACTCAGGAAGGGTGAAGTCTAGGAGAACAGAGGTCTTCTCAAGGAGACCCCAAGGATATACCTGCAAGATACTCTCCAGGGTGACTCAGCTTTTAGGAATTTGTAGACTTACCTGGGTCCTGGAAATTTCCACTTCTGTGAAATTTCCACTTCTATGAAATCCTGTAGTTCTGTGGGGGCTGGAACAGCTTCTCCCACCTGATTCAAACTGACTAATGAGAAAGGTACCTGTGGGTTGAAACTTTTTGACTGGGAGATAAAAAGGGAAAGACCAAGCCAGACAGGGAGCGTGGCCATTTGGAATTCTTCTATGCTGTTTGCTCCGCCAGTTGAAATGAAAGCCTATTTTCTTCTTAAATACAGTGTTTGGGTGCTCTTTCTCTCCACTGGGCCTTGTCTTCAAGCAACAGTGGAACCACCCAACAAAAGTCTCAGGGTACTTTGTTCATGATCTTATTAGAGCCCAGAGGATGTGCCCTGGAAATGGGGGTCTGATTTCTGAGCTCACCTGAGCCTAGAGAGTGGGGGAATCCCTGTCCAGTCCTAAGTGTGTCACCCCTCTTGAGTGAGAGGAGACAACACACAAAGGCAATACACAAGTATAAGTATCTCATCCTCCTACAGTTATCTCCAAAGTTTTCACTGGTCCTCCTATGTCCTTAGGAATTCTTGTGTAGTTCTCATTGGTCACAGATGACGTCACTTGCCACATGCACTTATTTTCTCTTTTTAGCCATTTTTGCTACCTGCTCTTTTCCTGACAATTGTATGGTGATGTCTATAAGTCTTGTGATGTTTGTGACATTTTCACTGTGCCCTTTTCCGTGACTGCAGCCTTTACTCCACTTGTGTCACAAGCTGGAAACTGCATTTTGTGGAAAGCAGTTTCAATTAAGTAGTAAGGTTCTCAAAAGTTATTTTTTGCTTCAGGTCTGGAGGGGTACCGGCCCCCCAACTAAAGCAAGTGACATGGCCTCAGGTGCTCCCTGAGGAACGTTGCTCTAAGATGGAAAAACTTCTTTATTTGTGGACATGTTCACAGAAGGAAGTAACCGGTTGGGCACTTGCAGAGGTTACAGGAAGAGGTACTTTGTCCTTTTCTCTTTTTATTTATGGCTAAGCTTCAAGTTTCGGGGAACTGTCAGACAGTAGAGACAGCCAGACGCTATTGTGGTTAAGCTTGCAGTATGATGTTGAGAAAGTATGTTTAGTTTAGATTAACTATATATGTATCCAGCAGCATGTGTGCTGAGCAAAGAATTTTCATGGCAGCTTCTGCTGTTTCATGATTGTTCATTCCTTTTTTTTTATTTCTATACTTTTATCTGTTCAGTGTGTATAAATAAATACAACCCAATAAATGTGGGTTGTCGCTGAGTGCCTGAGTGAGCACCAGTCTCCCTTTCATCAATCATTCTGTGTGCAGTACTTTCCTCTGTGTCCCTGATCAGTTAAGTTCCATGGTCGACTACACAGGTCCCTTTTTGACTTTCTTACATGAATGATCAAACTTTTGTCCTACTTCCTGGTAGCACTATTCTATCCCTAATAAGTTTCTATGCAAGATTGGCAGTGACCCCCTTTCCCCTAAACCACTATGGATTCCTACATAAGCAAACTAGAACTCAAGTCAGTATAAATGGTCACCTCGTAGGATTATTTGAAACCTCTAACTAGGGGCTTTCTCAAATAATGCCACTGCTCCACTTTAACGAGTCAAATATTTTCTTTGCCTTGCTTTCATGTTCACTTTATAAAAGCATTCTCATACCTCTTCGTTGGAGCCCCATACCCAGTGGTTCACACCAAAGGAGCCCTGGAACCAAAGCCCTCAGGAAAGCTATGGAATTTGCCCACTCCCTACAGCACCGTATGAAAGGGGTCTCTAACTGTCCCTGGGGGCAGACACCTTCTTTGCACTGCCCAGGTGGGTCGCTGTCCCTTTCAATAAACTGGCCTGAACATCTCAGATCTCATCTCTGGGCACTGCCACTTGCTCCTTTGATGTTGTATGTATGCAGTTCACATGTTTATATGCTTCAAAGACACATAGATATAATAAAAAGACAAAATTCTAATTTAATTTAAAGACTTTTATTCTAGAATTGGGCAACATCTCATTCTATACATCAAATGTATGTTCCAATGAGCTAAGAAGTGGAGGTTGGCAGAAATGGGTTAAAAACAAAAGCAGAATCAGGAAAAACATGGAGTAGTCTTCCTATAGCATTGAAACAAAGGGTACTTCCTCATCATGCTCTCTGAGGTAAACTGGGCTCCTTCTGATTGATAGTTATGAATATCTTATTGTTTTATTTCTATTAGGGCCTAGTGTAGGAATCTAATACATTAAAATGACCATCAATTTTGTTTAACAGTATATACACATATACATAGGTATACCTGTTCTAAGAACAAACAAATTAAGTTTTGATGATTGAAATTTATAACTTATGATTTAATTTTTTTGGTAGAGGTGAAGATTGCCTGGAATGAGGCAAAAGAGAATTTTCTGGGAAGATAGACAGATTCTATATCTTTATTAGATTACTAGTTGCATGAGTATATTCATTTCTCAAAAGTTATTGAATTAGACATTTAAAATTTGTGAATTTTATTATGTAAAATTCTTACCTAAAAAGTGCTGAGAGAGCCAAGATGGCAGTCTGTGACCAGCTTTCTGCAGATGCTCCCATCCAGAAGGAGAGTTAAAGGACAGAAATTTAGCAAGAAGGCCAACAGTTTGGAACTGAGCCAAAAGAGAAGGTTGAAGAATGCACATCAACCCTGCTGGAGCGACCTGCAACCCCAAGGATACAAATAAAAGGTACAGAGCACATCACCAAGCAGATGGGAGTCCCCTCCCCCATGAGAGCAGCTCACAGTATACGCCATACCTCCATACAAACAAGAGAGCAGAGTTCAGATGTCCTCCCACTCTACCCCATGGGAGAGACCCTCTAAAAACCGGACCTCCTTCCCCTATTAGGGTGCCGTGGCACTCTCCTGCCAGGCATAAAGCTGTATAAAAACTGTATATATTCTCTACCTGCAAGTTGCAACTCCCAGGACTCCCCTCCACTCTCACCCTGAGGTCTGGAGGTCTGACCCACATGGAGTCCAGATTCTTGGACACTTTCTCAAGGGGTGTGGACAGGGCGCAGGCTGCCGCTGGTCTGTGCTGTTTTCCCTGCTTAGGAGTGGTGAGGAGAGTGAGCCAAGAGGTGGCTGGGCAAAGTGGAGAGGTGATCCCCTGAGGCACCAAGCTGCAGCACTGAGAAAGCTTTGCTAAATCTCGGCCACACCTGGCCCTCAGGGGAT
>CAUYON010084763.1:0-11682 GCA_963573935.1 Arctocebus calabarensis
TTCGAGTAGTTTGAGGCAAATGATTTAAGAGATTAACTTTCGAATTGGAATGCTGTTGTATAGGTCATGGTTATGGCAATTATTTTTTTTTCAGACAGAGCCTCAAGCTGTCACCCTGGGTAGAGTGCTGTGGCATCACAGCTCACAGCAACCTCCAATTCTTGGGCTCAAGTGATTCTCCTGCCTCCGCCTCCCAAGTATCTGGGACTACGGGCGCCCGCCACAACGCCCAGCCATTTTTTGGTTGCAGCCGTCATTGTTGTTTGGCGGGCCCGGGCTGGATTCGAACCCGCCAGCTCAGGCGTATGTGGCTGGCGCCTTAGCCTGTTGAGCCACAGGCACCAAGCCATGGCAATTATTTTTTATTATGAGGCATGGCTTATGGCGATTACTGTTAAGTGTTAATTACTGTTATTTAAGATAAGAGCTAGTATAGTTCTTGCATTTAACTTTTATGTATGATTTTAGAAATGGAAGAACAGAATAGTCTTAGAGAGGCTATTGTTGCTGTTTTGCAGAATTGCTGCCCTTCTGGCAAATAGTTTGGTGGACCTGTCCCCGTCTCTGCATATTCACTGACAATGACAGGTGGGGGGACCCTGTTCATCTGATAACAGAGGTAGTAGAACCTGACACAAAGGAGTCAAGAAAGAGTATAGAAAATTCCTTTGTAGTACACAACTTTTCACCTTAACACACGGTGATAAAGGACATCTGGTTTTAAGCTCCCAACATCTGAGCTTTCTTCCCTTCTAGCATCGCAGCGTCTTAGACTTGGAAGAAATCTGGAGATTTCCTTCTATTTGTATACTGTATAAAGAAACTGAGATGTTGGCTCACTAAAGCCTTCCCCACAATAGAGACCAGTATTTGAGCCCATGATTTTCACAACTCAACAGCACCTCTTTTTAATATTTGAAGAAAAGCTTGAGTTTGTTGTATGGATCAGGATGCTAATTGATCTTTTGATAATTACATGTTTTTGAAAACTGAAGGCGCCTAAATGGATCCTTTCAATAAACATTTCTTGAGTACCTACTGTGCAGTGCTAGGATGCACAAATATACAAAATTCCCAGTTCTTCTAGAGTTTGCACTTTAATGAGGTAAGCAAACAAGAAAGCAGGGGTTTGCACTGCAAGCATAAGTGTGGGCAATACTGCGATAAGGATTAGTTGGGGATTTCCTTCATTCGGCCACCACGACTCCTTTCATGTGCCAGAAACTGGAAGAAGGGCAGGAGGCACAGAGAAGAGAGGATCTAATTCTGCAGTGACAATCAAGCTCTGCACAGATCTCCAAGGCATGTGGGCCAGAGGGAGTACCATATTTCCTGAAGGTCTAAAACACCCCATTTTATACAAGAGGTGCTTATTGTGATAGAGCATCCTACTGCTTACATTCTCTTGGAACCTACATGACAACCATCCTTTGAAAAATTACTGCTTTAGGGTATAAAACAACCCCCCCATCCTATTACTTCTCTTTCAGCATTAAATGTTTGTGCCTTTTCATCTGCCTTGAGAGTTTTTTGTTATCATTTGTGTTTAAAGTTTTTTGGCTCTCTCTACCCCCTCGCAGCTACTTCTAGATCATTCCCTTTGCTTTCTTCCCCCAAGTTCATAATAATCACTCAGGATTACAATCAGTGGTGTGCTGGTAAATCCTTAAAAACTGGCTGGAGAGTAGGAGTGGGGGGAACTCTAGGTTTGTCAATATCCATGGTGTAAATACTGCTAGCATGGCCAATCTTAGGCTACCAACATGAAGTCACTAAGCTCGGAATTGGGAGGAGACACAATCAGGCCAAGAACCAGTATCACCAGCTCTAGCACACCATTAGGCAATCAGGAACACTCTGCCACCCTATCTGCAAAATTGACAGACCTCAAAGTCCTCCAGAATCCAAGTCTTCCCAATGTGATAAGCCCAACCATTTTCAAGTATACATTTTGACCTCCACATCTCTGCTCCAATTATTTCCAGAACATCTATCTATCTAAGCCCTTGCAGTCTTATCTCTGTCAGGGGGTTTCCCTGGCCATTCTTATCCCCATTAAATCTTCTTCCCTCTATCTGACTGGCCCCCATACTCGTCTGCAACACATATCTTGAATTCTCATGGGATTTCTTGATGGTTTTGTGTATGTAAATTACCTTCATTTCCTTATGATTTCTGTAAGAATATGAACTCTCCATCCTTTGTGTCTTTTTTTTTTAAGACACAGTCTCATTCTGCTGCCCCAGGCTAGAGTGCTATGCTATCATAGCTCACAGCAACCTCAAACTCTTGGGCTCAAGAGACCCTTTTGCCTCAGCCTCTCAAGTAGCTGGGATTACAGTCACCTGCCATGACACCCAGCTAGTTTTTCTATTTTTAGTGGAGACAGGGTCTCACTTTTGCTCAGACTGGTCTTGAACTCCTGAGCTCAAGCAATCCACCTGCCTCAGCCTCCCAGAGTGCTAGGGTTATAGGCATGAGAGACCGCCCCTTTGTGTCTTTCATAGCAGAGAGGTGTATGGAGAGTGCTCAGTAGCACCTGCATTAATTACCCTTTCAAATAATTTCAATAGTCCTAAAAACAAAATCTGGTTTTTTTTGTAGAGACAGAGTCTCACTTTATCGCCCTCAGTAGAGTGCCGTGGCGTCACCCATCTCACAGCAACCTCCAACTCCTGGGTTTAGGCGATTCTCTTGCCTCAGCCTCCTGAGTAGCTGGGACTACGGGTGCCTGCCACAATGCCCGGCTATTTTTTTGTTTTGCAGTTCAGCGTAGGCTGGGTTTGAACCCGCCACCTTCAGTATATGGGGTCGGCGCCCTACTCGATGAGCCACAGGCACCACCCGTAAGTGTGCAATTTGATGAAATTCAGTAATCATATACAGTTGTGTAATCACCACGATACAGATACAAAACAGTTACCCCACTTCACAATTTTTTTTTTTTTGAGATAGACTCTCAAGCTATCACCCTGGGTAGAGTGCTGTGGCATCACAGCTCACAGCAACCTCCAACTCCTTGGCGTAAGTGATTGATTCTCTTGCCTCATCCTCCCAAGTAACTGGGACTACAGGCACCTGCCACAATGCCCAGGTATTTTTTTGTTGCAGTTGTCATTGTTGTTTTAGCCGGCCCAGGCCGGATTCAATCCTGCCAGCCTCAGTGTATGTGGCCAGTGCCCTACCCACTGAGCTAACAGGCACCACCCCACTTTACCAATTTTCCTAGTACCTTCCCACTGCTCATCTTCCCTGATCCCTGGCAACCACTGGCCTACGTTCTGTTACTATAGTTTAGGCTTTTTTAGAATGTCATACAGATGAAACCACATAATACTTTTGCTTGTATCTTGTCACTTAGCATAATGTTTAGGATTCTTCCACATCTCTGTGTGTGACAATGTCTTTTCTTTCCACTGCTGAGTAGTATTCCATAACATGGATATGCTACAGTGGTTGTTTTAAATCCATTCATCTGTTGAAGGACGTTTGAGTTGTTTCAGTTTGGGGCTACTGTGAATAAGCAGCTATCAACATTCACTTCTAAGTCTTTGTGTAAACAGGTTTTACTTTTTTCACATTGTTTACCAAGATCTTTTATACACCAAACATAAGTGCAACACAACTACCATCCCATTTAGTGCTAACACCAACTCTAATGGATGAGCAGTTTTAGTTCATCTAGAAAATGAAGTTGCACAAGTTGCAGTGAGGAGTGGAGGAGTCAGGATTTCAACCCTGCTGATCCATATGGTTGTCATGGGGATTAGATGAGTTAATACAAATAATGTGCTTAGAATAGCGAGTGTTAAATAAATGTCAGCTATTATAACTATGCTCTTTCCCACACACGATCCTGCCACCCACAGAGTATACAATAGTGCTTGAAAGTTAAGGCTGCACAGCTACTGAAATAAATGAATAGCGCACCTCACCAACACATGCCTTGGCAGTTACATCGTTCCTTTTCTTAGCTTTCTTTTCTTCCCCAGCCTCCGTTCCAGTCCCAGGTGAAAAAAGAAATCCATGTTTTATCACCTCGGCAACTGAGGTTACATAGTAGTGACAATGATAAATCACTCAGTGGTAACACGCATGATAAAAACGTTTCACAGTAGTTTGAGAGAAAAGCTATCATCAGTCGGGCAGTTTTAATGCAGGAAGGAAATTTAGAAGAAAAACAAGACCGTCCTCTCTAGACATCCTTTTCCCATTATCAATCTTTTTCCTCCCTTGAGTTATCTAAATTTTATGGATTTTAAGAATAGTGCAGGAAGATGTTACAGAGACCTTGTTGGGAAGAGTAAGATATGGGGGTCATTTAAAATAGACAGGAATCATAACACTAGTATTGTGAAAGCGTTCAGACAAAAAATGGCTCCCAAGTGGAGTACAATCAAGAAAAATCAGTCACTATAATCCTCACAGATGGTTTTTGTTGTTGTTTTAAAAAGATAGTCCTACAAGATAAGTTCTGGCAAAAACCATATAGATAGAAGTCTGGGTATCTTTGCTCCTGATGTGGTGATTATTAACTCTTACCCTTTTGATACTCCCAGGCAACCATTTTTAGCAACTGTAAGATTTCTCCCACCATGATATGAGACCATTACCACAATCAAACCTTGAACATGCTTATATCTGTCTTTAAATATTTCATATTCTATGGTCAAAACAATTCAGAGAAAAATTCAACTGTTGATCACTTTTCTCTGATATTATTTTGGCTCCACAATTTTTTGGCAATCACGATGATAAATATTTGGTGTGGATAATGGTGCATTCAAAGTGACCCTCTGGACTCAATATTGTACTAAAGAAAAATTTGTTTTAGGCTCTTGGTCTTCTAATTAATTTGTTAATTAAAAAAGTAACCTAGGCAGATTCAATTAACATAAGTAGTATATACAGAAACATAAAATTCAAAACAAAAATAGAGGGCATATGATGGAAAGGAAATCCCCCAGCTCAGGCCTCACTGCTGTGAATACCTGTAGAAGCTGCAGGCGAAATCTGTATACATTTGTACAGATGCTGGTCAGGGGAGGGAGCTTGTAAGTTTTCATTAGATTCTTCAAGAGTTCATAACCCAGAAATGGTGGGAACCAACAGTTCAGTCCCTCTGGCTTAGTATAGCTCAGCGAGTCAAATCTAAGGATGGTAGGTGAGGGCAGGTGGGTGCAGGTAGGGTGTCACAGAGTAAGTTCTCAAGACAGTAGATTAAGGCAAAAATGCCACAAAGTCCAAACCACGAAGTCCATCAAGTGGATCATGGTCTTTGGAAGCTTAAAAGCCAAAAAAGAAACTTGTTTGCCTTTCAGCTGTCACCTCCCCTTCCTGGAGGCCAGGCAGTCAAGATCTAGGTCAAAAGAGAGAAAAAGAACAGGGCAAGCTACTGGCAGGTGTCTTTTCCTAAGGTCTTATGCTTGAGTTATGGCACTCACTGGAGTCAGCAGCAACAGCACTCAGTGATCTTGGCTTATGTGACTTCTTAAAAAAAAAAAAAACCCATGGCTCTGCTTTAAATCCTGAATGCTATTTTCACAATATTAAATCAGAGCAATATGTTGGGTAGGTAGCCAATGTAAGTGACAGAAAGCAGCAGTAATAAATAAAAGTACATTTTACAGCCTTTAGAAAATCCCCATGAGGAAAGTATTGTAAATATCATGCCCCTTCCCTTCTTTTAAAAATCAGTATAACCACAGAAAGCCATGTAGCCTTAATATAACCCCCCTTTCCCCCACCCTAGGACCCACCAATATTTTATATTTTTGACAGGGAGCAGGTAGAATCTTCAGGAATAATATCCTCAGTTCTGCTCTGATAAGGGATCTTGCACATTTTTACATATTGCATAACCAATTTCACCAAAGCATCCTTCCCAGGTGATCCTTGAAGAATGATCAGCTACAGATACAGATAATTTCACATGGTCTTAGTACATCTCATTCTTGGATAAGAACAAATGTCCTATCCGCATGTGATAACTATTTAAAATAAAATGCACTGAGCCCTGTCTTAGTCACTTAGGCCATAGTAACTGTTTCCATCTCCTATAAAAATGGCAGATTATGATGTCACAATGCACAGTGGTTTCAAAGAAGACAGTCAGACTCAGTGGAAACTCCTCTTGAAGACAGCAGGGATTCAGAGCCAGAGAAAAGCACAAAAGCTATAACACCAAAAGCAAAAGTTAAGCTTAGTAGTACTTATTCAGATGCCAAACCAGCAATTGTGTGACCTTTTCCCATGCTGGCCACTTCCCGGAGCTCATTATGAGAAAAGGTTGTTCTTTCTCCCTCCTGAATGAATGCAGCTTTTGAACACACTTTCTACTTACATTTGGTCCCAGTGCCGAAGGATTATTTTAACCATGATCTCCTAATGGGAAATTCACTCACTTTCTTCTTAGAGAAAGAGCTGTCTTGTGATAATTATAGCGGTTTTCAAAACTCCAGGATGTGTAGCATTTTGAAAGGAGAGGTCTTTGGCAAAACAACAAAGAAATAATTTCTCTTGGCTCCATCTTTGTCCCTGTTCAAGCTTGCAGTGAAATAGTGAACGAAACCAGAGACAAATCCTCACGCTGCAGTTTCATATTTTGTATCATAAGCGATAATCCAATCAGTATTTTCACTAAAGCAATTCATAATGTCTTATTTTATTATATCCAGAATTAATAACAAATCATAGCAGGCTATGGTTCATTTATTTCTGGAAAGCAATGAGAGGTTAGTGAAGCCAAGAGAAAAAGTTGCTCTAAATTGAACCAATAAAGTAATATTTAAAAGGTCAGCGGCTGCCTGAGTCCCTCACTGGGTAGTACAACGGTACCATGGGAAATCAGCACGAGATTTGACAAATCTGAAAGAATCAATGCTGTCCCCTAACCTTCTGCCCACCTCTCCGAGGACATGCAGAGTAATGTAAATAAATCAGCCAAGCAGCTCTGCAGAGGGTCTTATTCAGCACAAAAGCAGATTTGCTGAGAAATTCTCAGTGCCTTTGCCTAGCATTGCTGCCAATTCCCTTTTTGTGGGAAGCAGATGAGGGAAATGCAGACCACCCCTGGGCATGGAGTTGGCAAAATGGAGCTCCTTGGGAGCCCAGGACCCTGGCTCCCCCACAAAGCAGGGGTAGCCCAGGGAGAGCCCTGGGCTCACGGGCACAGCTAAGGGAGTAGCTCAGATTTAGGGCCTTCCAAAGGTGTCCCAAAAGGCAAGTTGGATTTCAGGGTCAGAGTTTTTAAGGGAAGCCTGTTTGAGAGGATTCGGATGATGTCAGAAATGATGTTCTGGTAACACACTCATCCATGAGCCCCAAGGAGAACTGAAGGGAAACACAGGAAGTTGGAGCGGTTTATGGGAACCAGCCTTCCCACACAGTGTATGTGAAACACAGAGGGCATGGCATGAATTAACGGGCAAAGACGATTGCAGAGGAGAAAGAAAGGTGAACTTCAAAGTTCCAAGACTCCAGTAGATGCTACAGCTGTGGACAGCACCCAACCCCTGTACATGCCATGTTTTGCCTCTATGTACATGCCTATGATGAAGTTTACTTTATAAAGGATGCACGGTAAGAGACAAATAATGATAAGAAAACAAAGTGATGTTAACGATATACTACAATAGAAGTTATATGAATGTGGTCTCTCTCAAAGTATTATACCCTATTCACCTATTTCGGACCCTTGATTGACTACGGGTAACTGACACTAAAAGAAAGCAAAACCACAGAAAAGGGGGACAACTGTGCGGGATAAATTGTTTAGGGAGAAAAACCCAGCAGGTATTCAGTTCTGTCATGCCAGGATCCATGACTTGGGTTTTTTTTTTTTTTTCCTTGAGACAGTCTCACTGCCACCCTGGGTAGAGTGCCATGGCATCATTATAACTCACAGCAACCTCCAACTCTTGGCCTCAAGTGACCCTCTTGCCTCAGTTTTTTCTATTTTTAGTAGAGACAGGGTCTTGCTCTTCCTTAGGCTGGTCTCAAACTCATGAGCTCAGGTGATCCACCCACCTCAGCTTCCCAGAGTGCTAGGATTACAGGCGTGAGCCATGGCACCCCGCCAGGATCCATGACTTGGAAAGGTCACCCAACCCTCCATGTCACTAAATACAAGTTCAATCCTCCTTCCTTCTCAGATTGAGGCAGTAAATAAATCACTGTCTCCTGGGGTGGCTGGAAAGGTCACATATACACAAGAGCAGCTTGTAAACGGTAAAGCAGTTCATGACATTCTGACCTAAAAGAGCAGAGAGATCATGGGCTAAATTCATGGGCTGATGTTTTGATTCCAACAGGTAGAAGAAAATCCCATTAGCTCCCCAATTTCATTTGGTTCCCAACTGCTTGGATTAGAACATGGAATACCGTTCAGCCATAAAAAGGAACACAATCTTGTCATTTGAAGGACATTACATTAAGTGAAATAAGCCGAGCACAGAAAGACAAACACCTTATGATCTCACTCACATGTGGAATTTTAAAAAGTTGAGCTCGTAAAAGTAGAGAATAGAAAGATGGTTACTAGGGGCAGAGGAGTGGTGGGGAGAGATTGGTCGGTGGGTCACGGTCTGACAGGTGGAATAAGTTCTGGTGTTCTAATGCAAAGCAGGATGACCATAATTAATAATGCAGTAGATATTTCAAAAAAATAGGAATTTGTCCTCACCACAAGAACTAATAAATGTTTGAGGTAACAGATATGCTAATTACTATGATTTGATCATTACACAATGTATCCGTATATAAAAGCATCACACCATACCCCATAAATATGTACAATTATGTGTCAATTAAAAATAAGATCAATTAAATTTTTTTAAGTAATAAAAAGAACAATGACCTCCAGCCAGGAAGGTGTACACCAAAAAATCTAGGATGAGAGAACTGAGGTCCAAGATTGATTAGAAGATATTCTAAATGAATTTAAACACTACAGTGAAGACAAATTACATCTCCAAGTACTAGGAGAACTTGAAGATGAAATAACTACATCCTCCCCTGTGATATGAATGGACTCAGGGAAATGTGTTTGCAATTTTCAAAAGGGAAAGGGAAGATACATGATTCAAAAACCATGGATTGGTGAATTTGATACACATTTAGCCAAGGGTCTAGAATAGATTATTAAAACATTTTGTAAGCACTTGGGAGAGGATGCAAGTAGATTCGTAGATTCGAGAAATCAGCCTCTCTTGCTTTTTTCTGATAAGGTGAGATTGTTAGGTTGAGGAAAATCTCTACATACAAACTACTTGAAATCCTGACAAGGCGTTTGTAAAGGGCTTTCAAGCTACCCTTGTTCACAATGGAATGTAGAAGAGAAGATCCTTTAGCGAGTGAGGATCTTTCCCAACACATCTCAAGGCTGTTTCCCAAAGTAGTGATGGGGGTTAAACTATTGGACGGTCTTAGTGATTGGTGCGGTCTGGTATTGGTCCTTCTACTATTTCAACCTGCATCTCCATGGCTTGGACGAAGTTATAGACATCTTGACCAAGTCTGCAGGTGACATGAATCTAGGAAGCAAAGCCAGCTGATCCAAGTACAAACCTATCAGATGCCAAACTGGACTTGACAAACCAGAAAGATGAGGATACTCTGCAAAGGTTAAATGTCATGTGAACAAATGTGGTATGTGTATCCTAAATTTAGGACATAGCAACCAAATGCTTCATTTCAAGATGGGGGTGAGCAACGGTGGTGATGGGACAGGCTCAGCACCAACATAGAATAGACTCAAAAGGCTTCCTGGATCCAAACATCAGCTTGAGTGCAAATGAAGTGCTCGCCCCAAAAGGTCAATCAGAACTTATACTGAATGACCAAAACCATAGCACCCGCTGCTAGATGTGCACTTCTAGACTAGCTACAAGGAGTCTAGCAATTATGTGGAAAGGCTCATGGGACGAGTAGAAACTATGCACACAAATGCCCACCACAGCAGCCCACTTCTGAACTCTTAGGTTCTATGAAATGTCTCCATGTAACATCCAGGTGCGACATCAGAATATGAAAGAAGATTCACGTTGGGCAAAGAAATGACCAGCAAGTGAAAACTTCTTCATAGACATTGAAATTCTGGGTGTATGTCGGAAAGTCCTAGGAAAAAATGATGGGAAGAAACTCTTCATGTTTAAAATAACTTTCAGACAACCAAGTGAAAAGTGCTAGGTTTCCAAAATAAAAGGTTGACCACCCGGCCAAAAGTGAGTTAACAGAGTTGGTTTGCTTTCTGAATTTTGAAGGGAATCGCCACAACTAAAGGTAACTACAGGACTTTTTTTTTTTTGGGGGGGGGACATTTTATATTTTTATGATTTATTAAATCATAGCTGTGTACATTAGTGCAATCATGAGGTACAACTACAGGACTTTTAAATCAGATCCAAAGCAAGGCTCGGGTTTTTCTTCCATTTCCTTATTTCCCCCAACTCTAATAGAACGTGAATTAGATATGTAAATCAGCTCTTGCTAAAAGTGAAATGCAGGCTCTTAGTCATCTTTCCTTGGATAAAATTATCTGTTGTTGGTTATTAACCAGCCTACATATAAAAGAAGAACTTTTAAAATGTGATGGTTGCATAAGAGTTTGCCTTTACCCCTTGGGTCAAATGAGGAGACATTCCATGGCACAGAATAAAATGTATGCTGTTTCCACAGAAAAGATTCTGTTTCCATAAAGTTTGGCAATAGCATTCTTGGACAACTAATATCTTTCCTTTCTCACACTTATTCAATAAAGCAATTCACTGCATGGCTCCCTGAAGTGGTGGTTATTGATTTGAACATAACATAACCCACATTTTTTCCTTTCTAAGGCCCTGGGGACATTTCTTGCCTTAATACTAAAGACATTCCAAAGTGGTTAATCACGTACATAAATAACAATGCTGTTTGGGATGCTTAGAGATGGTGTAGGCTCCAGCCCAAGAGTCTGTCTTCAGGAGCAACAGATGTATCTAACATGGAAGGCTGGAAGGGTCTTTTACCCTAGGATTTAACCAAAAGCCATCAGAAGAATGGCCTCCCAAATAGCCAATGTCCATCAACTGATGGATGAATAAACATACCCATACCATGGAATACTACTGGGCCATAAAAAGGAATGAAGTATTGACACACATTACAAAATGATAAACCTCAAAAAATGATGCCACGTGAAAGAAGCCAGGTACAGAAGACCACATATGATTTCATTCAAAATAAATGTCCACAATAGGAAAACCTATAGAAACAGGAAGGAAGGAAATAAATGGTTGCTCTGTGTGTGTGTGTGTGTGTGTGTGTGTATGGCAAGGCTGTTGAGTGATAGCTAATAGTAGGGTTTTGGGTGGGGGTACAAATACGTTCTAAAGATTAGACTGTGGTAATGGTGGCACAACCTGGTGAATATTTTTTCTTTGAAATAAACTTTTATTTATTTATTTATTTTGGAGACAGTATCTCACCCTAGGTAGAGTGCTGTGGTGTAATCATAGCTCACAGCAACCTCAAACTCTTGGGATCAAGTGATCCTCTGGCTTTAGTCTCCTGAGTAGCTGGGACTACAGGTGCCTGCCACAATGCCTGGCTAGTTTTTCTCTTTTTAGTAGAGATAGGGTCTCACTCTTGCTCAGGCTGATCTCAAACTTCTGAGCTCAAGTAATCTACCCACTTCGGCCTCCT
>CAUYON010084764.1:0-12151 GCA_963573935.1 Arctocebus calabarensis
TATAATTCCCTGAACAGATGCAGAAAAAGCACTCAACAAAATTCAGCATTGCCCTCAAAAACACTTAAAAAAAAAGCTGCTGGCAATTAACAGGGAGATAAAACAAGATAATAGTGGTGGAGGGGGAAAGAGACCTTGGGGAGGGAAAAAAAAAAACAATTAAAATTATGATATAACAATCTCAGAAGAATGAGGATAGAAAGAGTGTATGTGGGTATATGTCTGTAAAATACCTAAACCCTCATATTCTAGTAGGAAGTCAACAGCTAGAACTAAAAAGCATCAAAAAACATAAGCATAAGCATGTTATTTAGAAATGTGAGAAGGCCACTCTTCATTGTAAGACTGGAGTATATTAACACTTGATTTCCTAAGCTCTGTAGGAAAGGTTAAATTAAACAAAGTGGAACTATCATTTTTGTAGATTTTTCAGGATGGGATGATGGGATTGGTGAAGAGTTGTGTACAGGTGGAGCAGGTAGTCAGGCCATCACAATGCCCTTGACATTCCCAGTTGGATTCCAGCACCCAGGATGTTTACTGAGAAAGACCCCCAGGGTCCACACCTGTGAAAGAGGGTGGACAGAGTAGCACTTTGCGGTATGATGCAGGCTTCACAACAGCCTCAGATGACTTCACAGGAACCTTGGGAGCTGGAATAGCTCTTCAGAGTTGTCCTGGGTTTGGCTGAGATGTCTGCTCCTTGGATGAGACAGTTTTCTACAACGGCAAAGGGACTGAAAGCCAAAGACTGGGAACCAATGGCACTCCCAGAGCTCAGGCAACACTCCTTCATTGGAGAGAATGTGGGCTATGCGTGGCTATGTCCACTATAGTAGGTACAACATGATGATGGCTGGAATGAGGGTGTGGCTGTGGGAACATAAAGGAGGAAACAGATTTCAGAGGCATTTGAAAGGTAAAATCCATGTAGCTTGATGCTGGGTAGTGGGGAATGAGGGAAGGAGTGATTAGGATCATCTGGTATGAGCATAACCCCCAGGCTTCTTGCTTATAAGGTTGGGTGGGTGGTAGTGGTGACTGACTTTGCAAAAAGGGGTCGTGTAAGAGGGAAAGGGATGAACTCAGTTTGAGATGAACTGAGTGGACAGGCCTGTAAGGCAGAAGAGATGCTCAAAGCTTCTACTTCAGCCCACCGAGATCTTTTAACTTCTGATGACTTCTCTTTTCTACACTCCACAGTCAAACTCTGAAATATATTTTCTTCTAGAGTCTAGACTCCAGGAGAGCAGGAGTTTTTATTTGTCTTGGTCTTTGTTGTATCCCAGTATGTAGAGCAGACCCTGCAATGAAGCATGTGGTGATGTGGATATTGGCTGTTGATCCAGTGTACAGTTTCCTGTGTCCTGTCTTTGTGTCTGGCCTCTTCAATGGGACTGCAAACCTTTTGCTGCTGATGTCACAAATTACTTTATTTCTTTATAGCCCATAGCCCAGCACACAGCTGGACACAGTGTACGCACATGCCAAACACTTGCAGATTAACCTACGGATGAATGCCTGGGGATTCTGGGCCTCTCTCTGCCTAGGACTGCACACCCTGCCCTGCCTCCCACACCTGCCTTCTGCGATGCTGTCTCTGGAGCTCTATGTGACAGATGCTCTGCATGGTGTGTGCAAATGGTGTAACAAGATGGTACCCAGAGAGAGTGGGAAATCCATTTAAAACAGTGCAGAATTAGCCAGTTTTATTCACAATGAGCTCAGATTATGACATTAGCAGGACAGAGAGGTAGTTGCATTTTAGGACCACAGAAGTCAGAAAGGCAGAGTTGGGGATCCCCTAATTGTTGTGACTCTGCTCCTTCAAGCCCCAGTGCTGTGTAGGGCTGAAGGGGAGGGGTCTTTCATCATGTACCAGTATAACCCTCGAGGGATTCAGCACTCTCCACTTCTCCTGGTCTACACCACATCAGGGAGTTTAAATGGAAAAACTAACTAGAGGGGAAATATGAAGAATGAAGAGGGAAAAACCTTGAAGGCCAAATATATTGCTTTGTTGTTAGGGCTCAGCTTCCTATGGGTGAACATGCATTCACAGCATTGGCCATTCGTGGGGAAGGAGTTATTTTATCTACTTTATATGTTATGTACCAAGAGAGTAAATTGGGCAGTCCAGGAATAGAAGACAGTCTGATGACTCGGGCTGTTTATTCTCTCTTGCACAGGACTCTTCATCCTCGTGCTTCCTGCTCGTGCCTGAGGACTGACTTAGGGTAGGTGAACTTCCAAGGCTTTAAAATCAGGTTGATCTTAAGAGGAGAGGACAGATTTGGGGGATTCCGAATAGGGCAGCCTTTGGAGAATTTTCTGGTGAAATTGGTGTTTAACCTTTAAATTGCCAAAGGCCAGGTTAGCAAACTGTGAGTTATATGGACCAAGTTTATGACTTACACCTGGACCCAGGAGTTGTAGTTTCCGGATTCATGATTCCTTTTCCAAAATTGAGTAGCTCCCAGATAGGACTTTACCTATGAAGTAGGACTTGGACTTTGAGTCAATTTCTAGGTCATGAGGATGGGTTTGTACTGATATGCCCACAAGCTCCGCACTCTCAAGGGACCTCCAGTGTAAACATTTAGATTATTTGGTGTGGGACCTATATCAAGGACCACCTTTCTCAGTGTTAAGAAATAGAACCAGCAGCGATGTGAGCTAACCACAGGCTAACATGCCTGTGACCAGGCATAGGAGTCTGAACATGCTTTGTGACCTTACTGAGCATTACACCACTGACACTACTGGTACTCTAAGAGTATCAAAGGATCTCAGTTGTGAAAGAGCATTGCACCTGGAATCCCAAAACATGGTTCTAGTCCTGTTTTGGACTAGCTACACAGGATTGGGCATAGGAACTAACCTCTATGAAATCCTGTCTCTATTGAAAGGAGGCTGGTTTCTGTCTTGACTACATGACAGCAGATTCTGAGGATTGAACGGGACAGCATAAGGGAAAGTGTCGTGTAAACTGTGCAGTGCAGCATGGCCAGTGTGCTGATCATCCCCTGGGTATTCAGTGCCTGACATGTGCTGGATGCTCAGCCAGGCACTGAGAGTAAACAGGCAAGAAAACAAGCAAACAGCACATCTCTGTGCTCTATGTTAAGATGTCCATGTTCAGAACTGCGGGTCTGCTGCCTTGGGAAGGTGGGCTGCACATGCTGGATGTCGCTTCCTGCTAGACCTTTGGGTGGGCCACATGGAGGGGCCTCTGCTGAGGTGCTTTTCAAACTGTCCTCTGTAGAGCCCAGGGGTCCCAGGGAGACACACGGGGCAGAGCAAACAGGAGGGGCTCTGGGCCCTCCTCCCTCCCTTCACGTGCCTTGCGTCTCTTTGCTTGCTCCTTTGGGAGGAGGGGCTGGACAGCCTATCCCCTTGATCTTTCCTACCTTTTGTGTTTGACTCATGGGTCACTCCCCACCCCCCAACCCCGTAAGACAGTCCCTTCCTCCTCTCCTTTCCTGGTGGCATCCAGAGGCATGGGCTTCTTGTTGTCAATATTGAACATAAACATGCTGGGAAGATCTAATCCTAGCTCTTGTATACGATGGGGAAGGGGCTGTGTGGGCCTTCCCACACAGGAGGCCTGTAGGGGTGGGGTGGGTTCCTTTTGTAACTGTAGGACAATGACCTGTATGAAGAGCTTTGACAGCCACCTGGCTCCTCGGCTATGCTTCATGAGAAATGCTGGGCATGACCCTACCTAAGGCAATGTCTCCACTCCACAGAAAGGTGACCTCCACAGGTGACCTGGTTACCATGTGGTAGCTTCACCCCTGGTCCTGAGCCCCTAGGCGGCATTCTAATAGCAAATGGCATTTTGGACAGTCTCTGTCCTTGGATGAAACCATTCTGCAGCATCTATACTCTCTGTAGGTAATTGACCCTGATGGCAGCCAGAATGTTTCCAAGGGAATAGAGTCCCCCACACCTGAAGCACTTACCACCAACTGGAATCACCCAGAAAGTGGTCCTTCTTAAGCCTCAAGAGGGACCAGAAAATGGATGAAAGGTCTTTCTTAGCCAGGCTGTAGAACATTCCAGAGGGTTTTGTTTGTTTGCCTTCTGATAGCTTCTAAGGTGGAGTAGTCTGTCCTGGGAGATGTACCTAAATGCCTAGGACTGTTCCTTAATTTTGTGGTGTTTTTATAGCAGTCACAACCATTTTAATGAGCTGATCCTCACAATGCCAGTGGCTGCTATAATGAATAAGTCCCAACTGGATGAACATGACAGAAGTTTGTTTCTTGCTCATGTTAAATCCAGACAGGTGTTCCTGATTGGTGAGTATCTCTTTTCTAAGTGGTTATTCAAGGACCAGGATATCAATTGCTCTGCATTTCTACTGTCTCCAACATGTGGCTTCTGAGCTCATCATGCTTATTTGCATCAAACTAGTGGGGAGAGGACGAGATCACAGGAGATTGTGTGCAGAAGGTTTTCATAGGCCAGTCCTGGAAGTGGTACACATCACTCCACTTATATTTCCATAGTGAGAATGAACAGTGATGAGGCTCTATCCAATTGCAAAGAAGTCTGGGAAATGTAGTCTAGCTGTGCGCCCCAGGAGAAGGGAATTGGTGGGCAGCCAGTGCTCTCTGCCACTGCCATCTACTTAGAGTGTATCTGCCCATTGATAAATAGGGGAGAGGGCTACAGGTAAGAAATGCAGGAGAGTGGGAAAATGGTCTTAAATAGCTGCAATGTAGTTGACCTTTCGTGTTCAGAACACTCCTGTGCAAAATAAAACAGCAGTGGGAAACTGTTTTCACTCGTCTGATTTGTAATCATCTTAAAGTTTAATAATGATGGCAGAAGTTTAGGGAAACCAGTTTTCTCTTACTTTGCTTATGAGAAAGTAAATTGGTGCAGCTACTTTGGAGTGCTATTTGTCATGGTTTGTGAAAATTGTAGCTGTTCATGTCCCTTGACACTTCTCACGATTTCTCTTAGAGTAACACTTAAGATTCCTGTTGCAGCAATGTACATAGACCATGAGGTTCAAAGCTACCTAAATGTCCAATAGTAATACTAATACTTAAATACTTAAAAAAATACTACCTGCTTTTTTAGGTAAGTAAACTATGGTTTATTTGCATGATAGAATACCCTGGAATGCTGCTATGGACCAAATGTTTGTGTCCCCTGGCCCCAAATTCACCTGCTGAAGCCCTAATCCCCAACGTGATGGTATTTGGAAGTAGGGCCTCTGGGTGGTGAAGCTCTCATGAATTAGTGCCCTCATAAGAAAAGACATGACAGAAATGATCTCTCTCTCAACCATGTAAGGATACAGCCAAGGAGGCCACCTGCCCTCCAGCAAGCAGGCCTTCACTAGAAACTCCATCAGCCAGCACCTTGGTCTTGGCTTCAGCCTCCAGAACTGTAAGAAACAAATGTCTGTTGTTTAAGGGCCCCAGTTCGTGGTACTCTATGAGAATAGCCTGAACTGACTAAGACAAATGATTAAAGGTACAAGGTAGATTTATATGGGTAGACATAGAAAGGGCTTTAAGCCCTTTCAAACAACAAAAGCAAGTTACAGAGCCTAAGTACCATATTACGCCATTTATAGAAATAAAAACAAGAACAGGACGAAAATATACCTTTCCCCTTGTGCATGTATTTTTATACAGTAGAACCTACAAGTGACCACCTCCTACATTGACCACCTCCTTACATTGACCTGGTTTTCATGGACTGGATATGTACCACATGTACATATCAGTACAGCAGGCCTAGTTCCTTACACTGACCACCTCTTTATGTCAACCAATTCCTTGCAGTCCCTCGGGTGGTCAACTTACAGAGGTTCTAGTGCACATGTAAAGGCATAGGCAAAGTCTGGAAGGATACAAACCGGGGAAAAATTGTCACTTTTCGGAGACAGGACATTGAGGTTTGCGAGGTAAGAAAGGAGACTTCGTTTTTTTATTGTTTGGATTTTAATAGTCCTAAAGCATCCTCAATTAAAAATAAATTGATAACAATAAAGAAGTTGAACAAATAAAATCAGAGGAAGAAATACCTAAGAATGTTGGACTTCACAAATACGTACTGTACATGACAATGTTATTTGTGATGTCTTATTATTATCTTAATGTTTTCAGATTTTCAAAAAAGAAAAAAAGTTAAACAGAACAAGAAGAACCTTCTTGGAAATCCTACTCAGAAGCAGGCTACTTATTCAAGGTCACCTCAGAGATCACGGAGTGGGTGGAATGATGACCTTATACATATTGAGTGTGTCATTCTCCTTTTCAAGCTCAGTAGGTGATAATGTGGCCTTGTAGCCTCAAACATGCTGAGCATAAAAAAAGAGCCAATCGAGAGAAACTGACAAGGAGGACTGCTGTCCAGGAGTTCTCGAATTACGCTCCAGTAATCCAGCAATTGGAATGAGGTTCCAGAGCTAACATCAGATAGTCGTTCATGCATACCTGTTTCGTTTCTAGAATGTACCAGATACTCTTCTAGGAACTGAAACAGAGCCATGGAGAAGCCAGTTATTGCCACTTCCTTTGTGGAACTTGCTATCTAGACGTACTTTCCTAACTGATAGAAAACATATAGCTAATTCACAAAATTCAGTTTTTCTCCCGTAAACTTTTCCTTTGACTTTGGAGACTGCTTATATATCAATAAGCACAAACAGACAACAGCAATAAACTTGATGAACTAGGAGCAAATGAGTATTAATAGGAAAATTCAGCAATAGCTTTTCATGTTTAATTTGACCACTAATCTTTTGGAGCAGGTGTGCACGGATATGATATTATATTTCACACACATACTGTAATCATATCGTCTCCAACTAAAGTTGTTGATTTGTAAGTGGAATTAAAAATAGCTCATGGGTGATACAGAGAAATCATGAATTCTCCATTTGTCCACCTGGAAAAGTTTGAGAGCCATAGATATATACTTGGATTTTTTGTATAGTTGTTTATTTTTCCTAAGGATTTGTAACAGGCAGAAATCTTTGTTAAGAAGATTGGGATTTACCCTTTGCTGACATTTTCCCAGTGATCTGAGTCATTTCCTTCTGAGCCACAGCTTGTCTAGTTACCAGGCAGTGTTTGGGTCATAGAAATACAGTCTAACAAATTCTAAAATTCTCTAAATAATTCCTGTCCTCATCTTGCATTTTTTTAATACCATGATGTTTGCAGTGATACTTCTTAAATCCATTTCTCTTGCCTGTCCACTTCTCTCCTGCAACCCAGTTCCTCAAAAACTATCTCTCAGTATTACCTTTTTCCTATTTTTCTCTCTCTCCTTATTCCTCACAATCATGTCTCACAAAACCCTAAAGCACTGGTCTGGCCAGAATGAGCCTGGCCTAAGGAGAAGGAAAGACCAAGAGGCCGACCCAGCTCTGCAGTACTGGGGAGAAGTAGTGAGGAAGGCAGAGCCCGTCATGGGTTAATAATGATTATCTTTTCACATAACCATTTGTGAAATGATTCACTTAGTCAATACATATTTATTAAGCACCTATGAAGTACTGGAGCCTGGAGATACCATAGTAAAAAGAACGAACACTGCTTCTGCCTTCACAAAGCTTCCCCCAGAGTGACGTGGCGGAGAGTTAGCATTCACAGTGCAGCGTGCTGAACACCATGGACCAGCAGTGAAGGAGGGAAGCTTCTGAAAAAGGCCACATAGCACACCAGAGAAAGCCAGAAGCTGCTGGTTGTCCACTGATTGCTCTTTTCCTCAGAGTCCAAATTTAGCTGACCAGTGGCTGTCCAGCTAGAGACTATATTTCCCAGGCTTCCTTACTGCTAAGTTTGGTCTTATGGCTGAATTCTGGTTAATGAGATCTGAGCAGAAGGGATGTGTGCAACTTCTGGTTTACATCCATAAGGTGAATAACCTGCCCTCCTCCTCCTATTCCTATCATCTGCAAAGTGGGCCTGGAGGCGGTACCTGGACCAGCCATCTTAGACTATGAGATGGAAGCTCTATGGTAAACGTGGCAGAGGAGAAAGATAGAATGATCCAGAAACAGATCTGTGTGGCAGAATTGCCTTACCAGCTCACCTCCTGCAGGCGGCTATGTGGGAAAGAAAAAGGTTCTATCTGGTGTAAGCTACTGTTATTTCATTTGTGTTCACGTAGCTGGACCAATGTATTGAGTCATATATAATGTTTAAAAGAGAATTCCAAATTCTAATCTCTTTGTATCCACTTGGAATACCATAGTGTAGTTCAGTAGTAGTCCTTAGGTCAACCAATCTGGGGAGCAGTTGAGAAATGGACTGTCAATGTTTTAGATTCCATAGAGAGGCTGCTTCAGTGATCTAGGGACTCTCCCTATTAATTCCCCTGAAAAATTTCTAAAAGAAAGAGATCACTGATTTTAGTTGTTGAAAGAGTATCCTTAAAGGAAAAGGATTTATGTATTTAGCCTGAAATCAAACTCATTTCTATTAGGAAGACACAGCACATACAGAAACTGGGAATACAAAGCGTTATTCTACTCTCTGGCTGGGAGCTCATCAGCCCAGGGTTCGGGGACAGTCTTTGGGTTAGAGTGAAAACTGTCCATCAATTCCCTGGGCAAGTCGACCCAGGGGTGCCTTCCCGGTCTCTAGGTTCAGTCTTCAGACTGCGGGCCATTTCCTGTGTCTTGAGTCTTCTCACCCTGCTGCCTGCTCTTCTGACATGGTGCTGTGACTTCCTGTCCCTACCCAGCTGGGAGAGACCAGGCCCCCAGAGAACAAAACCGTGCCCACATGGCACTTGTCAAAAATAGGATCAGTCAAGGAAAGGTTGTGCTGCACCTCAAATCCCACATGACCAATGTATTGAGTCATATATAATGTCATATATAGGACATATTGAGTCGTATATGATGATCAATGCCTGCTCATTTTAGCCACTCAAGGGAACCCAGATGACCCACGATCCAACATGGCTCAGGCTTTGTTGCAGCAAGACCAGAGAGGGCATGGGGAGTTCTTGATGCTCCCAATCAGAGTGACCATTTGCTGGACATATCAAGTCACATAGCCACTCCTAATTTCAAGGGGTGAGGAGTGTGATCCTTCTGTCTATCTGGAAAGGAAGAGCCACTGGAAGTATTGGTGACAGCAGTAACAGAGATCACCTGTGAAAGGGTCGATGGGCAAACACAGCGGAGTCTTCAAAGTAGGTGTGCGTGCCAGGAGGCGCTCAAGATGACCCACTGCGTACAGGAAGAACAGAATGCAACATCTAGTTATATTTATCTTTTATTTTCTCCTCTTACAGTTTCTATTTTTGAGTGTGTCTATTAAATCCATTATAATGAGTATGTCTATTTATAATGTACATAATGTTGGACATGTACGTGATTATAATTTATAAACAAATAAATACATATATACTGGAGGTGGATGCTCAAAAAAGTCTTATGGACGGGGTAAGCAATCAGACCACTGGGCTGGAGAATGGGACCCAGAGACCCTTAGGTTTTGAGTGCTGAGGGCTCTTTGACAACAAGGCTTTGCAACCCTGGACCTCCCCAGGGTCATACTTCTCTGGCTATGAACTTCCTATCATGATTCCCTTTCATAAACTTCTAGGATCAGTACCCAGAAGGTCCTTAGAGAACAGAGGTTGAGACAGGGTAGGCAGGTAGATTAGGTTGAATACTTTTTCTCATCGTTTGCCTGCAGCCAGCAAATGCAGCAGCATTGCAGAGCAGTGCTACAGGTGATGCGCTTTCATAACTGTGTGGGGTGCATGGAGCGGGTAATGAGGAGTGTGTTGCATTGCAGTGTCAGGCAGAGAATGCTGCTTCCATCTGGAGAGCCAAGGGAAGACATAACCAGGGAGTCTAGGTTATCTGTCGTTGCTTTTCCTGGAGTGGCTGAAAATCTTTGAAAGATTCTTCTCCAGTGGAAGAGTGTTGCTAGATAAGTCTAGCTGAAGGAGCTGGGGTAAGGAAGAGAGAGAGGGAGAGAGGAAGATGAGGAGGAAGAAAGAGAGACAAAGAGAGAGAGAGGAAGAAAAGGAAGGAGGAAGGGGGAGAGAGAGAAATGGGATGGGAGAGGGAGGGAATTGCTCTTGTTATCTGTTAAATAGCTTATTAGATTCCCAGAGGGAAGAGGATGGAGGGAGGGATGGCGGAGAGAGACAGAGACAATGAGCGTATGCATATGCGTGTGTGTGCATGTGTGTGCACACATTGCTCAAAGCTGGTGTGAGCAGAGTTTGTTAGTTTTTCTTTCTCTGGTTTAAATGGGGCCTCCCGGCTTTGGGACTTGAAGAGTCACTTCCCTGCCATTCTAATGGCCCGCTGAAAGGCAGAAAGGCCAGGGAGGGGAGAGAGTGCTATGAACAGGGGTCGGTGCCCCTGGGAGTGGTGTGGATCAGAGTGTCAGAAGACAGATCTGAAAGTAAACACCAGAAATGACTATTTGTTGCATCCACTGCCACCAGCCAAAGAGGAGGTAGGAGCCTGTAACCCCAAGACTGGGGCCCTCGGACCCGTACGGTGGATGGCAGGAGTGGCCCTGTATCTCCACAGGCTGCAGAGTGCCCTGGGTTGCGCACATTTTATTATCTTCCCAGGGTGGGTGTGCTCAGGCTCACCTCACGTGACTGGATTATACCTACCCAAAACTATAGCCTTTGGCTCCTGGACACTTAAAATGTGGCTGGTCTGAACTGAGATGTGCAGGAAATGTCAATTATATACTGCATTTCTTAGTTCTTGAAAAAAACAAGTGTAAAATATATCAATCATTGTTTATATTGTTGATATGTTGGGATGGTAACATTGTGGATATCCAAAATATGATATTGCTTATCAATAGTGGATTAAATAAATATAATATTAAAGCTAATTTCTCCTGCATTTTAGTGTGGCTATTAGAAAATGTGACTCATATAACATTTCTGCTGGACAGTACTACATTCTAAACTACATTCTTAGCAAAGACTCAAGCTTTCTTATTGATTTTATTAAAACCATTCCTCCTTCCAGAAGGTGTTTCCATCTTCCACCTATCCAACTCCTACTCATCCTGCAAAACCTCCCTCTAGTGCTGCCCTTCAAAGCTCTAGGCCCATAGGCAGAAGTAACATATCCACCTTTAGAACTGTCATACCTTTTTTCTATTTCACATATTTTAAGATACATTTTTAGCAAATTTTACTTTTATTATAATTATTATATTAAAATGCACGTGTTGTCTTCTGTACTATATTATAGGCCCATGTGACCATGTTTTTGTTTCGTTTTATTTTCTGTTCTAGATATAGATACCCAACAAGTGCCTATGACTTACCTGGAAATATTAAGTATGTGAAAGAACATCATGTTTGCTACTGGCTGGTTATTGTGGGCTCAGGCAAGGCTTTTGTCCTGATCTGTGTTCCAGTTGTCTCCATCACCCCCTTGCCCACACCTACACACACCACACATGCACTCCCTCTCACCATACTCATTAATCATCAAATATGTAATACAAATACTTTACTGTGCCAGGTGCTGGTGGGTACAGGTGAATAAAGAGACATGGCCCCTGCCTTACTAGAAATCAATATCTTACTAGAAATCAAAATCCACTTGGAAGAGTGGTAATTAAAAAAGTGAACAGATCAATCTGTACTTCAGAAATGTGATATGGAAGATTCAAGGAGGAGTCAGTGGAGGAGAGTGGGTTTATTTAGATTCGTGGTCAATGACCTTTGAGTAGAGACTGGGAGGATAAGGAGCAGCTATGTTTAGAGCAGAGAGGAGGCCCCGGAAGAATGATCTGATGAGGGAAGATCCTGAGAAGGGAGAGCACAGGTGTGCTGGAGCCCAGGGTGGGAGGGGAAGAGCTGTGTGAAGCTCAAGGTCATTTTCTCTGCAGTCCAAACTCTGCATGTGTGACAGGAATCCCTGATAGATCTGTTTCCTCTCTGTCTTCTGAGCTTTCTCTCTGCAACTTTGGGAGCATCATAGAGTACACTTGACTCTTAATATCTCTCAAGATGTTTTTTTTTTCTTATTGTTGGGGATTCATTGAGGGTATAAGAAACCAGGTTACACTGATTGCATTTGTTAGGTAAAGTCCCTCTTACAATTTTGTCTTACCCCCAAAAGGTGTGGCACACACCAGGACCCCACCCCCCTCCCTCCTTCCCTCTC
>CAUYON010084765.1:0-45831 GCA_963573935.1 Arctocebus calabarensis
CAATTACTGCAGAAGAAGATGAGGAAAGGGGAGAGGGAGAGGGAAGGGGAGGGAGATGGAGGGGGGAAGGGGAGGTGAGACGGAAGGCTGAGATCACACTTGTGGTCCATATTTGAAGGGTAGGGAGAAAACTTCTAAATACGGATCAAAAATGTTTTCACATAGTAAATGAGAAAATCTCATGAATGTTATGTCAATCAGGTTGATGAAAATATCTCAGATTGTATGTGAAGTCCGCACACTGTACCCCATGATTGAATTATTGTACACAGCTATGATTCAATACAAAAAAAAAGAAAGAAATTGACATTCCTCCAAAAATTGTAATGCTATATTGTGCGGTATAATTTCCATCTTCGCTGTTACAGAGAGATCACATGATAGACTCAGCCTTATAATAATTTAATTATTCTAGTATAAAGAAATTTATCTGACTCTTAAGAACACTATCTTCTATTCACCAGAAACTCCTACTATACCTTCCAGCTTGGATTTGATAGAGTACTAGTCAATGTCAGTTCTTACTACACACAGAGTATTTTTGTAAATCTTGAATAATAAGGTATTAAATGGTCAAAAAACAGTGGAATATTTTGTTAACTAGCATCTTGAATTCTAGATGGCTTAAAGTCAGTTTTGAAGTAGGGATTTATGCCTGTTGGTGTGAAACTTTAACCATATAGCTATATGAGCAAGAGGACCTTGTGATTCAACTAATCCTGAGGTCTATAACTAGGTGGTAGTCACTGGTGCTGTTTGGGAAGAAGGAGGCACCAGTTCTTTTGTGGGTTAGAGTTATGGGTAGTTTAGTTTGTTCTAAAGGCTTTTCTATATCAACTTTAGTTTGATAATTCTTAAAAAGAAGGATGTGTGTTTTGATTTTTCTTTGGCCTCAGCATTCTGCTGTTAACTTCATTCATTTTGTCAGTTTCAGTGTATTTGAAACTAAAAAAAATAATCTGACAAATTTTTCAGTGCATTTATTAAGCTTCAAACCCAGTGCTTTGGCTATTGAAGTAACAAACAATAGAGTTAATGATATTATAGTATAATTTTTTTCTCATTATGGCTGTTATGCTTTAGAATATTTCATTGGTTTTAAAGAGGTATTTCTAGAAAATACTGTCCCCTTAAACAAATGGGATAGGTTTCAATTTATTGTATTAAATATATAGGTGTTCTAATGTAATCTTTAAAATGTGTGTTGAATAAAGGGTGACATTGATAAGATTTTTAAGTTGACCTTTGGTAGTTTCCATGGCATAAGAAATATTCACACCTTTTCTTTTTGTTCAGCTTCCATGTTGTGGCTTCCAAAGGGAATCTTGAGTGTTTGAATGCTATCCTTATACATGGAGTTGATATTACAACCAGTGACACTGCAGGTATGTTTGTCTCCATGCAAATAAAAAGTAAGAAGAGGATACAAACATTGTCCATTACTAATGTTTTTGATCAGACCTAAATGTGATTTAAAGGGAGAGGGCCTTAATTTTTTATTTTTAAGTAGTTGAGGAAAGGTTTAGTTCTGAGGTGTTGTGGGGAAAGGTCACATATTAGGAATTTAGGAGAAGGGATTATTTCACTGATGTGCATTTGGGGACTGACGTCTGGTATTGGTCTTAGTAGTAATATAAAATCTAAAGTCTCAGGTTTTTGAAGGATCAGTAGGGCCAATTATTTTCTATTTATATATAATCGAGTATACGAATTCTTTCTATCGTGAGGTCATTTGGTATTTGGATTTTTTGTGATAGAGAACTAACTGCCTTGTAACAACATCAACAATAAGAAAAAGAATAGCTGACATTTTTTATAACTTATATGCTGTTCTGCTAAGACTTTATATATATATTTTTTTTTATTGTGGAGATTCATTGAGGGTACAAGAAACCATGTTACACTGGTTGCATTTGTTGGGTAAAGTCCCTCTTACAATCGTGTTTTGCCCACAAAAGGTGAGGCACACACCAAGACCCCACCCCCCTCGCTCCTTCCCTCTCTCTGCTCTTCCTTTCCCCACCCCATCCCTCATTCTTTCTCTCTCTGTTTTCCCCTTCCCTCACCCTTACTGTGTCATTAATTGTCAATAATTGTCCTCATATCAAAATAGAGTACATGGGATTCATGCTTCTTCATTCTTGTGATGCTTTACTAAGAATAATGTGTTCCACTTCCATCCAGGTTATTACAAAGGCTATAAAGTCTCCATTTTATTAAATGGCTGAATAGTATTCCATAGTGTACATATACCACAATTTGTCCTTCCATTCCTGGATTGGTGGGCGTTTAGGCTGTTTCCACATTTTGGCGATTGTAAACTGAGCTTCAATAAACATCCTGGTGCAAGTGTCCTTATGATAAAAGGAATTTTTTCTTTCTGGGCAGATGCCCAGTAATGGGATTGCAGGATCAAATGGGAGGTCTAGCTTGAGTTCTTTGAGAGTTCTCCATACTTCCTTCCAAAAAGGTTGTATCAGTTTGCTGTCCCACCAGCAGTTAATATTTCACATAATAAAAACGTTTAGCCAAAACAATATCTCACTTTGGGTATTGATGAATATTGGGTTTGCTGAGAGTACTACTACTGTGAATAAAGAATTCCGGTTATTAGTCTGTGTGCTTTTATCTTTTCTTTCACTGTCTTTCAAACTTCCTGAACATGGTGCATATAAAAATTGATATTTACTCCTTTTCTCAGGTTCTAGTAGAGGATAAGGACAAAACTTGAGGGGGTGGGGAGAAAAACAGCTATGGCAACTAATTAATATTATTGACCATGGGGAATTAGTGGAGTAAGGACTGGAATTTATCACTGCACTCAGGCTCTATGGTGGATGTCATGCTAAGCACTTTAATTTTTTTCAATCCTTACAACTCTCCCATAATTAGATGCTATAAATACAACTCTTTTTTTCCAGACAAGAGAACCAAGGTCACTGAGTTAACAGCAGTAAGAAGAGCACTAGGTTTGCGTATCATTTGAATCCAAACCCATATTCCTAATATAATCTCAAACAGGAAGTTGCAGAATACAAGGAAGAGGTCATTTGTTGATATAGATAAAGGAAAGTTCCATAGAAGAAGGAAAAGTGAGTAAAATTATAACTCTGGTAGAATTCCATACTGCAAAGAGGTACTGAGTATGCAGAGGTTAGAAACCCAGGAGAATGGGCACTGCAAGTAAAATAGAGAGAAAATCTTAAATGAAATTGTAGCAATAAAGACAAAGAAGTAGCTCAAAGTGTACAGGCACATGGCTGCCCCAGAAAGAAAGAATAGCTTGAGAGTAATAACCAATAATCCTGTGAAAAAACTGTTAGGTCTATGGGGTCTGATGTTACAAAACTAACATATTAATGTGGAATTCATTTAACCTACTCATAAGTTAACTTTTCATAAATCAGATTACATATTATATTAGACATAAAATTAATTATTCTTAAGGCTTTTTTAAAAAGGTAAATAATTTAAGGTGAAAGAGAAAAGCATGATTTCTTAAAATCTGAAATTATTAGACAACACTGAAAATGGTATCCCAAAGCAAAGTTTCTTATAAATTTATGGATTAAATACCATTTATAAAAACATTCACAACATAAATCTTAATGGGTGAATATACTAAAGTTGAGGAGAAATATTAAAATAAAAAGCAAAGGTAATGAAAAGGTAATTCCTGAAATACTAGAATCATTTTCAAGAAAAGTCATTTTAGTTATTTAAGTAAATTTAAAAGTGGTGGGGAATTATCATTCCCCCTTCTGGGTTTCTATAACCTATGAAGACATATTCTTTTGCCAATTATATTCAGATTTTAGAGGAGTATACACTGTTTTCCACAGCTGTTTCTTTGTCTATTTTGTCAAGCTCGAAGTAAAATGAGCAAAATTCAAGTGAATAGAATTCAAATGAATAGACCCTAGGGAGGGGATTTTCAAAGTCAGGATTTAGATTTCATGCTACAATATACAGAACAAAGTTGTTTTTTTTTTTAACTGTACTAAAAGTCAATGATTTTACCTCTAAGTTTTTAGTCACACAAGTCCACTGTTTTTTTCTCATAGTAAAAATTCTGTTCTTTTGTCCTCGGTTTAATAAACAACTCAGTATCACAGAGAATATGCATTTCCCTACATTTCATACATTAGTAGCATTTTGGCATTATTTTATTTTAACTTAGCTTAAAATAATCTATCTAATTAAAAAACCAAACTACGTATATTCTTTTTCCTTTGACTATCTCCTAGGTTATGATTGAGGCATTCACAAAGAAAAATACAAAACGAAAACCTCCTTATATGTACAGTATTTTTAGATTTATAATCTTAAATGAGGTTATGCAAAACTTATTTAATCTTTGCTCAGTGCACTATTATGTTCTTTGTTCTCATCCATGTAGGGGATGAGCTGATTATTTATGTCTTAACAATAGGAGTTCATGTACCACAGTAAGGATCTTTTTTTTTTTTTTTTTTTCCTTAATCTGAGAGGTAGTCACTAACAAGCTTCAGCTGGAAATGCTTGATGTAAAAACAGTGTGAACCTGTTCCTGGGCTAATAAACTGTTCTTTCTGCCAACAAAAGGAAATCAATTTACAAAAGTAATTAATTTTTAACATGTTCATTATTTTTATACTTTCATAGGTTGGGGTATATATCAGTTGATTTATGAAATACCCTATCCTGCTTGTTCTAGAGAGCTTTACAACCTGAAGCATATTAAATTATTTAAATAAACAAAATTAACATGTGAAATGTGTCTATGAGTTTCATACAACCCAACAAGTACCACATATGATCTGACTGCAGGAGATGTGATGGTTCATGGCCTATATCAGGAGAGTTCAACTGATATTTGTATACACACAAAGCAGAAGTGTGTCTTCAGAGCCAGAACATGGAAGACAGAGGCAAATACTGTCAAAGCAGTCCAACTTTAAGTCACCACCATGAATTTGTGTCCTTCCCTCCAAAAGCAGGGTGGATTATCAGTCTCCAAATATGCTCAAACAAAAAGTGGCATGTATGTTTATATATAGATAAACTAACGATAGCACCTCTAATCTCTGCAACTTTTTACATGCAAACCTTTAGTAACCAGGAAGACCATAACTTCATCTTAGGAGAATGAGCATGTAATGAGTAAATCTCATGTTCATGGCATTGTGGGAGAAACTAAAATGTAAAAACAAGGCTCATGCCCTCAAAGAATTCAGGGTAGTAGAAGACAAACATATAAGATGATAATAACACAATATAAGTGCTATATTAGTGATATGTATAAACATGATTATCTGATTACAGAGAAGGAAATGAGCTAATAGGAAAAAAGGCTTAAAGTAAGTGCAGATTCACTAAGAAATGGTATTTGGGGGATAGACCATGAAGCAATAAAAGAGAGCTCAGAGGTGGTATGGGTCAATACATGTGACAATACAAAACAAGAAAAATCAGTTTGCTTTCAAAAAGGAAATAGCTTATTAAAAATAGTTTATGTGGTATTTAAAGAAAGTGGCAAAAATTGGGGATAGAATGTGAAGGGCCTTATAAGAAATGCTATGGAATGTAGACTTGGTTCTGTAAATAATCTAATTAAAAAGTGTAACCAGAAAAGAAAAAACAATTTTTTTTTTTAAGATTTATGCTGATAGCTGTATGGAAGATGAAACCAAAAAATGCATGGTAACAGGGAGACCAGATGGGAAGTTGGTAAAGTAGTCTAAGAAATAATGAAGCTACGGATTTGAGGCAATGGCAGTGGGGGTGAAAAGAAAGGAAAGGTTTAAGAGACATTTGTATTTAGACAGAAAAATAGATTGGATTTGTTAACTAGCTGAGTGAAGGGAAGAAAAAGAGAAGATTCGGAGATAAGTTCTTCATTTAGCTAAGCTAAAAACTAGAAACCATGTATTATCTAATTTTGGGGTTTTTAGCACCTAACAATGTTCGACCATTATAGCATGAACTGAGAAAATGATGAATTAATAAATGACGAGTTTTGAAATCTAGGTAAGGTACAAAACTAAGGAAAAGATTTAGAGAATGATCTAGTTTGGCGTATACCAGAGTGTTACATTTACAGAACATATTCAATTCCGGTTCAGCAATGTGGATGGAGAACTAGAGAATAAGGCAGTGATTTTTAAACTGGTACACCACAGCACACTGGTGTACTGCAAGAGGATCTTAAGTGTGACTTCAAAAATTTTAAAGACCATTAATTAAATTATTTTCAAAGACGTTCAAAGCACAGTATTTCTTTATACTCATTTTTTTAATCACCATAATTTAAGTGTGCCACAGAAGTTTAAATATAGGTTCAAGTGTGCTGTGAAATTTAAAAAAAGGTTGAAAAACACTGGAATAAGGGCTAGAATGGGATAGAAGACAGAATTCAAAAGCTATCAACATACACACAGTATTTGAAGCCAGGGGAACACATAAGACAGTTCTGTGTAGCCCTACATCCCTTTCTTATTCTGAACTATAGGCATGTGACCACTTTCTACACTAGGACTTCAACTCTCTAATATTCAGAGTGCCTGAAGGTAAAGGAGCAATCAAGTTCTAAAGGTGGTTGGGCTTAAGAACTCTAATTTTTCACTTAAGGGAGAGGACAGGATGATTCTTCAGCAGCAGCCACTGCGGTACTACCACTACATATGTTTATGGAGGGGCAGGTATGACCAGTCTTCTCCAAAGAACTCCAATTTGTTTGGTGCTGATAAGGAATCAAGACAATTTCTTTTCTTTCTTTTTTTTTGGGGGGGGGGAAGAGCCTCAAACGGTCGCTCTGGGTAGAGTGCTGTGGCATTACAGCACATAGCAACCTCCAACTCCTGGACTTAAGCGATTCTCCTGCCTCTGCCTCCAAGAAGCTGGAACTACAGACACCTGCCACAATGACTGGCCATTGTTTGGTTGCAGCCATCATGTTGTTTGGTGGGCCCAGGCTGGATTCAAAGCTGCCACCTCAGGTATATGTGGCTAGCGCCTTAGCTGCTTGAGCCACGACAATTTCTCAACAAAAACCCTGTTAAGCATTAGCATTTCTTTTTTTTTTTTTCACTTTTTTATAGAAGTATTTTTAAATGTAGTACACATTTCCATAATGACTTTTCCAATTCATTTATCTCCTAACCTGTTCTTATAAAAATTCTTTCTCATCGAAACAATCTAGTCATAAAGCTCTAATGTATGGATTTGCCTATATAGTCTGCATCTGGATCTCTTATGGAGTCTCTTAAATATGCCTTTCCAAGTTCATATCCACAAAAAAATTTTTATGCTTTCAAAAAATGTGCCAAGTAAAATATAATTTATTGGTGTTAATATACTTTACTAAAAATATGAATAAAGAATAGACATTTTGGTATATTTACTGGAAGCAATACTAGATTTTGAGAAAGATAGTTATAAGATACTGCCTGCAAAAGTACTGATGTCTTATTAAAAAAGTAGAGAGCATAATTTATACAATTTTTTAAATCCCTTAGGAAGTATTTTACATGTCACCCTTAAGTACTTGTTCTATTTTTCCCAAGTTGAGTAAAAATGCCAACACCAGACTTAGGGAAGGCAAGAAAAGAGTTAAGAGAAAACACTGTTCTTACGAATGAGAACAATAAAACAAACATTTACCCCTGGGCAATAGAATAAAATATGCTGTTCTTTTTATAATTCTTGAATGATTAATATTAGTACTCCTTATAACAATGGTGCAGCTAGTGAAAAATCACACATCAACTTTATTCTTTTCAAACATGAAGCATCCCAAAACAGTTTTGTAAAATATCTTCTGAAATAGGCACCTATTGCAGAGTTCTGATGGCAGAACAGTAATCTATCCACATCAGGGGTAGCAGTAGATTTGAGAATCTTATTTACTGCACCAGTGGAGACTGAGCATCATGGTAGTTGATGGTCTTAGCTGCTAGAAAAGAGGCAGCCTCTATCAAATACCATCCCTGCTGATCTATTCACCAGCAAAGGAGGCATTTAAGTAAGGCTTCTTTAACCATCTTTGGAATGGAATACCTAACAATCTCACTTGTGGTTAAGCAAAAAAAAATAGTAAGAAATTATTAGATTAGAACATGTTAGCATTCAAGCTATTTTCTGCAATTTACATAATTTAACTTATAACATTAAGTATTTCAGTTGTATGTTACAGAAACACTGAAATGCAGTATAAGACAGAGAACACAGAAATTGCAAAGGAATAGCTCTTCACATTTCTAATAGTCTAGTTAGTATATGCAGAACTGTTTTAAAGGCAAAGTGTCCCTTTTAGTCCCAAGTTTAACATCTATCAAGACAATGCCTAGACTCAAATCACTTTACATATAGTTAGATTTTAGAATGTTACACTTTATGTTTACAAGGTTCAAATTCTAACCTAATCAATACATGCTCTATATAGTATTTCATCAACTACGATTTCTAGTGCTATGTGGCTAGCATTTAATGTAATTTTTGTAAAAATATGAATAGAACCATAATATGCAATATGCAAATTAAGTTTTTAAGGTAAAGTTTTATAATCATAAAGTCTATATAAAATCAATATATGTGGTTAAAGTGCTTTTGGTTAAAAATCTATAAAAGCAGTTTGAAATGCTATATATTATAGAGTGATATAATGAATATAATAGTAATGCCAAGAAACTAATATTCACATTGTCAAATAAGAATATGTGTATTATAGACTTTGAATTTAAATCTTGAATAAGAATAAAATATAAAAATCCTGGCCAGGCACAGTGGGCTCACACCTGTGATCCTAACACTTTCCAAGACTGAGATGGGGGGATTGCTGAGGCCAGCAATTCGAGACCAGCCTGGGTGACATAGCAGGACCTTGTCTCTACAAAAAATAATGAAAACAAAAAGCAGCCGGGCACAGTTCTCAGCTACTTCAGAGGATTCCTTGAGCCTGGAAGGTGAAGGCTGCAGTGAGATACATTGACACCACTGCACTCCAGCATGGATGACAGAGCAGGATCCTGGTTCAATATAAAGAAAAAAAAAATTCTCCTTTACTTAACAAAACTAAGAACTATACATATTCACTACATATCTATCTGTAGTTGAAGAAAAATGCCAAAAATCTGATTTTGGTTGAGTAAAACGTTAGCTATACTGTCAAAAACTATATAGCAAAAACATCTTCCTATAGCTACGGTGAATTATAGAAGAGTTATTTGCTTCATAGATAAAGTAACTAAAATATCATTCTGCTTTGTATTTGATGATAAATTAATTGGAAAAAATAGTTTAAATATATCCTATATAGCTCATAAACCAATACCTAAGTGAGTAGAAAACTTAAAAGTTATGTGAATGGTACAATAAATGCAATCTCTGTGCAATCAAGTTTAACTTGATTCATGACCAAAAGTTAAAGTGATTTTAACAAATAAGCCCAAATACACCCCAATATCATATAGCATCATGACGTGAGTTCATAAGCTTTGAAAGTAGAAATGGAACTGTAAATTTAAAAAATATATATGTTGGTACATTAAACCAACAAAATGCTTTTTACTTATGCTCTTATAAAAATAAATTTATAATTCTTATTAAATCATGTATAATTTGACATTATTCATGAATTATGTATTAGTTACCAAAAAATTCCAGTTGTCAATATGATACATGGAACTATTTTTTAAAGGAACTGTGTTCCTTTTCTTATCTTTCTCTTGTTTCTTGATATTAATTCAGAATATACTGTTTTTATAATACGGTAATAAAACTGCATATCATTTTAAAACTTTTAAATGGTAGAATTCTAATTCTAATTCTATTTTCAAAAATCAATTTTCAAAATACTAATGCATTAAATAAGATCAATGATATCAATGTAATCATATATATAATCAAATGTCCCTACTTTTTAAAATGTGTTTTTCCTTTTACAAGTTGCTTTAGAAACCTATATGTAGTACCAGTATGTTAGAAATAAACTCTTTTTTTTTTTTTTAGAAATAAACTCTTAAGCAATTTCACTCTTGAAGGGGAGGAAAGCAGTATGGCTTAACATTTTAAAATAAGTGATATATCTGACAATCTTAAAGACCTGCATCCCCACTGCCTTCACCTAAATAAATACAAGACCCCAGAGGGAGCTGGCAAGATTAAGAGATGACACAGAACTATCAAAAAACTGAAAAAAAATTAGGAAAATTCCATACAAATTATCACTTAGCCTCAAGAAAAATAAAACAAAAAGGCATATACTGGCTTTACCATACTTCTAGAAAAAGATAATTCAATTGTATTTTTTTAAAAGATGGTCTTCAAGACTATATCTAATCAAATTAAAAATTTGAAAATAACACCTATAAGCTTACCCACTTAACGTAAATGAGAAGCTTACCCACTCTGTCTATGACAAGAGAAGAAAGGAAAAAAAAAAAAAAAACCACGCCAGAATTAATGCTTTTTTACCAGAAAGTTCAGGAATATACAGAAGGGTTACATTTGTCTTATTTGAATAAAAAATTTATAAATGACCCATGAATGTAAGTACAACATTGTAAGAAAGGTAAAAACTGGATAAGGCTGAAATAATCCTAAACATCTAAGACAAATTTTAAAACCATATTTAACTTTAATGAATTTTGGCATTAACATAATTTAAAATGTTAAATGTACTACTATGCTTTTTACTTATTCATGAGACTGTAGAATTAACAAGAATTTTATATAAAATTTAATAAAGAATGAAGAAATTCATTAGAATGCCAACTACAATATATTACTGATGTAAGTTTATTATTCTCAGTAGAAATTTTAATAAACTCTAAAGATTCTTTAAGTTATTATTTTTATAACTTCATTTAAAATATATATATATTTTAGAGACAGTCTCACTTTGTCGCCCTCAGTAGAGTGCCATGGTGTCCCAGCTCACAGCAACCTCCAACTCTTGGGCTTAGGCGATTCTTTTGCCGCAGCCTCCCAAGTAGCTGGGACTAAAGGAACCCGCCACACGCCCGGCTATTTTTGTTGTTGTTGTTGTTGCAGTTTGGCCGGGGCTGGGTTCAAACCTGCCACTCTCAGTACATGGGGCTGGCGCCCTACTCACTGAGCCACAGGCACCACCCTATAAAATATATTTAAATAAAATGCAATGAAAATAAACTTTTGATTCAAGCATTCTGAATGTACAAATCACATATGATCAATTTATTATGTGAAAAAATTTAAACTATGTAAATGGAAAATCCAGCTATAATACACTACTATAAAATAAATTTTTAAAACAGTTGTATGTAGATTGAATAAATATATCATCCCATATAGACACATTACAACCAATAAAAAGCAATTCACTTCCAGGTAGAAAATATTCATATAATATAATTCATTACTAATTTCACTTAAATTTTCATGAAAGTGTATATACAGACATCCCTATACCATTAAATATTTCAGGCAATTTTATTTTTATTCAAATGAATCAAAGTGTTAAATCAAAGAATATCAAGAAGCAAAAAGATGTATTTCCTGGGCACCTTAAAGCTAGAATGTAACATTACTGCCATCTACTGTTCAAATCAAATAATCACTTCCAATACAAATGAGGTCATATTTTTTTCATTTAAAAAATGATGCGTAGGTTAAATACAAATTTGGCATTCCTGCGGGTAAGAGTATAGTTTTGACAGATTAATAAAAGAAGAAGAAAAACAGAAAAGGTCACTGGGAGTCAATAGGAAGAAAAAATAGGTAAGATTCCTGCCACCATTTTGTTCTTCAACACAATATATGGGTTATTTGATTTTTCCTGGATACTTTATAGACCAAGCACAAGTAAAAGTCATAGGGATAGATGGATCTTAGGGCTAGGTCCATCTATCCCTATGTACTCTCCATTCGTCATATCTCAAATAGGAATGACTAAGATCAACTTTCTAAATGATTTGTTATTAAATGAACATAAGCAAATTCATTTACAGCAATGTTTCAAAAACATTTATCATTTTGATTACTAAATATTAATTAAAAAGATAAAGAATTAAAATATCAATTACTACAAACTGCCAAGATTAAAAAAAATTAACTTCATTAACAGATATATTTTAGGCCAAGCTGTTCCTTAATTATGTTACTGGCACTGCTGAAATATAAAGACTGGTTACGTTGTTCATTTTAGTCAAAGCCTCAGAGCAGCTAGTAAATCTCTAAATCAGAAACCTCCCATTGTTTTTAATTGTTTATTTTTTTCCCAGAGGATAAAAATGGTGAAGAGTTTATTTCTAAAAAACTAGTATGCTCTGCCAGTTTAAGGTACCAACAGCATGGGACCACCCAGTGGTGGTTGGGAGTATTTCTATGACCACTACTACTATCAGCAGCACCTACTACTACAATCACAACTTCAATGCCTACTACAATACAACTTCATCCTCTTCCAACCAAACCAAAGCAACAATGCACAAATGTGTCTTGCTTTTTCCTAACTCTATCTCCTTTGTCACATCATCCTCTTTTCCTGAATCTCAGTCTAATCTTAAATGCTACCCTTTAGAAATACCAAGTCAGTGATTTTTAAGCTACTATTTTTCCTTATTTCCATTTTCTCATTTTTGTACAATAAACATGCACTGATAAAAAAAAAAAAGAAAAAACATTCCTGTAGCACAGAAGAAACTGAATTAATTTTTTTTAATTATCAGCATTATACATCTACTTATGTATAGAGCTAGCTACATACCTACAATGCTGTTTGTGTAGCCTAATAACTGAGTGGACTACCTTTCTTCAAAATGTACACAATAAATGCAGATACAGTTTTGTATAAATGCTAACATTTATAAAAATTATCTAAATTCCATGTTGAGAACATTGAGACTATTATCTATTTTTGTTATTCTTTTTTTAAATGAAGAAGTAAAAGTTACCACCACACATTAGAATACAAAGTCAGACATCCATTCTGGGATCAGATTTATTTAATCAGTGAATTAACTAAACTGTAAATTTTATTATTTACATATTTCTCGACCTAAAAATACATACATAGAAGAAAATGCTTATTGCAATATTTGACATGATTTTGCTTTTCAATAAATGCTAGTTATATCATTTTGCTTTTTCTTCTATCCACCTATATTTTGTGGATTTTCTTTATGAACTATTTAAGAAATCAACCATGAGCATAAGTTTTTGACTGGGGTCAACTTTGAACCCACCACAGGTGCCGCTCCATGACTATAATTTTAATAAATAGGCTTTTCTTAAAATGTCAACTTAAAAAAAAAAAAAAAACCCTTTAAAAAAAGCCATGTTTTCTATGTTTTGCTGCCACCTAGTGAAATCTTGAGAACGTGATTGTTCTAGAATATAGGTCATTTTTAAAAAGCATGATGTCAATCTGCAAAGTACATACATGAGGAATAAGGACACTGTTGATTACTTTCTTACAAATTTTTAAAAATGTTTTTCTTCACACTACGCTCATATGGTAATTCATCAATTTTATCATCAAGTAGGTTTTTAATTAGCAAGATAATTATGATCATTAAATGTTAAAAATTGCCTTATTGAAAAAAGAGCCAGAAACATTATTTTTGCCATGAGGTTATATGTATAAATTAAATTATACCCCAAAGAATCTATATTTTAAATTTTCAATTATTTATCAAGAAAATGTTAATTGTATAGTTAAAATATTAATATATGGTTATCAAAAATCTAAATACCTGAAACTCTATCAAAACTATACTTGATGAAGAATTCCATAAAGATGACAGATAATAACCTATGAAGAAGCTTACCTGGGAAAAGATATTTGCTGTTGGAGCAACTCTGCTGTCCACGATACTATATAATATTGCTAATAATCTGTCTAATGGAAATGATTTTGGTCCGAGGAGATGATTGCTTGTCTGTTTCAAAAAAAAAAGAACATAATAGCACTTCATTTCTGTACCATAAATTCTAAATAACAAAATAATTACACTTTATATAGTTCCCCTAAAGATGCTAACAAAATTAACTTTCAAATCTAAATTAAATGTTTACTTGATATGATTTTTCTTTTGATATATTCCTCAAGATTTCTAACTTAGTATCAACAAATATTAATTAAGGAACTCTCAATCATCCACCCCAGTCCTAAACATCACCCTTATTTTGCTCTTACAATCAAATGGTAAGTGACTTCACCAAGTGGTTTGTCAAGATAATGCATATCCGAAACAAGGTTCCTAACTCCTACACTAGAGCTTACTACTTATTTCTCACCATTCTTCTTTGTACAACTGATTGAAAAATATTATTTGCTTGACATCAATAGTTCAAAACAGATCAATTATATTAAATAGTAGCTTAGCTTAGAAAACTAATGAAATAGTTTATAAAGTAACTGAGTTGTCAGTCTGAAACAATACAAAATTAAAAAAAAATACTCATTCCATGCCATTAGAAAAATGCAGTGCTCAAGTCCTGTTCTATGATACTAGCAGATAATTTTAACATTACATTATATTAAAATCCTTTTTTCTTCTTCTTCTTTTTTTTTTGAAACAGAGCCTCACTCTGTTGCCCTGGGTAAAGGGTAATGGCATCACAGCTCACAGCAACCTCTAACTCTTGGGTTCAAGTGATTCTCTTGCCTCAGCCTCTTTAGTAGGTGGGGTTACTTCTTAGTACTCTGTATTAGCAATAGAAATAGATTTGGAAAGTATATTTATATTCATAGGAATAACTATTTAAAAGAAGAGTAACTATAGAGACAAATACCTGCTCAGAATTACAAAATGACATATTCACCTCAGGTATTTATATCCACAAGATAGCTTAGAAATTATCTGCTTTTCTCATTAAATATTCCAACATTTTGAAAAGTACAGAGGTTAATTTAATAAATACCAATGTAGTCATAACCCAATTTTATCAAATGCTAATATTGTGTAATATATGTGAAGAAATAAAACATTAGATTACATTACAGATAAATGGAAGTCCCCTAAACCCATCCCACTCTCCCTTTACTTCCCTAGAAGGAACTATTCTATAGAATTTGATGTACTCTCATGATGATTTTTATACTACTCTGGCATAAGTACCCACAAATATATGGTACTGTTTGCATGATTTAAAATTTTATACAAATGGTATCATTGTGAACATTATCTACCAAATTGCTTTTTACCTTCAACATAACGTTTTTATGTTGTTGTACCCATTGCGACCCCTAAGGAAAACTCGGACCCCGCTTCAAGTATAAATCAGATGGTGATTTATTACACCTGCACAGGGGACTATCACTCCAAGGAGTGAGTGGCCCTGAAGAAAAGAGCAGACTATCTTTTACATTCTTTTTGTGGGTAGCGTGGCAAAGCAGGCAAGTACAGAAGCGGAACGTGGCTGGTTAGCTCAGGGCAGGGTTACAGTGTGGCAAGAAAGTATTATAACTTGGGAAACTTTGCTTGAGTAAGCTTTCACCATTGTTTTAGCCGTGGCTAGGGGGTTAAGGGAACTTGGAGAACTTCCTTGTTCTGAAACCTGTTCTTGGAATTTAACCCAAGGTGGGGGACACACTGGGGTCCAAGGCCAAGACGAGCTGAGACAGACTCGGGTCTTTGGAGGTCTTTTTGCTGGGTCAGTTATTACAATGTATCTCTAATCCATTTTTAAACTACCCTGCAGAATTCCATTTTATAACCATCTGCTTTAAAAAAACTGATAATCTTGTACATTTCTCCTGTGCACACGTATGAGTTTCCCTAACTGGGATTGCAAAATTAAAGTATAAGGCAGATGAACTACTGTTTGTCAACACTGTTTCTTCTTGGGCAAATGTGAAGACTACCTTTCTCAGTCATTCCGGCAGTTAGATCAATGTCACTGAACTGAGTCCTGGCCAATGGAATATGAATAGAAGTGATATTAGCTACTTCCAAGTCTGGCCTTTCAAATCACTGGATCCTTTCTTTCATTCTCTTTCCCTTTGGTGACTTCAGAAGCCACCATGTTTCACATCACTACAAGATAACTCACATTCAATTACATTGTGAACAATATAAAAACTTGAGGGTTTTGCAGTTTTTTACTAGAGCATAGCCTAGCCTATCTTGACCAACACAAAGTATATTCATAAATTAACTTTATTTGATACTGTCAACCATATAACAGGTGAGCTCTTATTCTTCTATATTATCACCAGCCCTTGGAATCACCAGATTTCTTTAGTTTTGTCAACCCAATAGTATGAAATATCTCACTGTGATAATGTGCATTTCTCTTTTCAGAATGAGGCTGATGATTGTATTTTAATTAGATATTCAGGGTTTTTTTGGTATCATTTACGCATTTTTCTATTGAAGTTTGTCTTTTTCTTATTGATATGCATGAGTCTATAAAAATTCTAGACATTAATCATTTGCCTGTGTATAAGTTAAAAAGTGACTGTAGGCTTTGGAGTCAGACAGCCCTAGAACTACATCCTGGTTCTACCACATATTAACTAAATATCCTTAGGCAAGTTACTTAATTTCTCTTTAATACTCAGCTTCTTCACTTAGAATATGAGAAAAATGACAGTAACTGCATGCATTAAGTTGTTGTAAGAATTAAATGAAATCATGAGGTCAAAAAACTACGTTTAAGAACTCATCCTAGAAAAAGTGCTACAGATCTTAGTTAGTCCCGAATAACACTACAGTCATCTTTGAAAGTATTCCCCTTGGGAAGCTATGCAACAACACCAGCATCTAGTCCACCCTTCAAAGCAATTCTGGAATTCTTTTTCTGAAATGGCTTTCAGACCTGTCATTATACAAAGTCTGACAATTATGTTCACTAACTCATCCTAGGAAAAGTGCTTTGAAGGGTGGAGTAGGCCACTGGCATTGGTTCACAACTTCCCAAGGAAAGTCACTTTGAAGGTGACTATATTAATATTTAGCACTGAGGTACATAGCGTTTATTATAGGATGAGTTTGTAAATTTAACTGTCCAACCTTGTATGCAGAGCTTAACAGTGTTTAGCTCACAGTTGCTCAACAGCTTTTATTATTATCATCATAACATATGTATTTATTTTTCTTTTCTAGACAAAATTGTCTTAAAAACAGGACAAGCTATATTCACCTTTTTATGGATAAATGGATTTAGAATGGTCACTTCCCTGACAAATTTTTGTACTATGTGAAGGGAGGAAGCAAGCCTTCCTGAGCATTTTTACCTAGAAGCTAGGGGGCAGAATCACATTATCTTTGTGGTCTGAAAACCACAAATAATCCCAGGTTACCGATGTTCTTAAGTTGTACAGAAGTAAATGTAAAAGAACACATTTGAGGCTCCAAAAATTCCAAAGATTAAATTCAGTCACAATTAAAAACCATAAAATTTTCATGAAACAGCAAGTCATGAGCACAAGTCAGTAAAAATAGAAAACATAGAACATGACCAACAAGGACTTTCCGTACTGGAATATAAGACACAGAATATAAAACAGTTATGTTTTATATTAAAGAAATATATAACTAAAAAAATACATGTGACTGAATAGACTTGAAATGAACTGTAACTTGGAAAAATTACAAATAAGATTTTTAAATCACAAAATTGATATAACAGAATAGACAAAACTGAAGAGAAAATCAGAAGACAGAACTGAAGTAATTACCCCAAATATACTATAGCATTCAAAGACCAAAAGGAATGAAGAATGTAAAAGACTTAAGAGACAAAAAGAACAGAGTGAGAAATTCTAACATATCTAATGTGTCTCAGGAAAACATAATAAAAAGAATGGGAAGGAGGTAATATTTGAAAACTGAGTGAATTTACCAGAATTGAATAAAGGTATCTTTATTCAAATTCAGAAAGCAAAACTAATCCCAAATTTAAGACAATGCAATCCCAGATATATTACAGTGAAACTAAAAATACTGAAGGAAAAGAAGAGAACTTAAAAGCAGCTAGAGAATACAAAGATATAAAGAGAAGAATAAAAGACTAACAGTAGAATTTTTAGCAGCAACAATGAAAGCCAGAAAGCAACAAATAAAGTTTTCAAACTCCTAAGAAAATACTATTAATGTTGAAGTCTATACTGAGCAAAACTGCTTTTGAAAATGAGAGTGAGGGGCAGCACCTGTGGCTCCAAGGAGTAGGGCACCAGCCCCATATGCCAGAGGTGGTGGGTTCAAACCCACCCCTGGGCCAAGAAAAAAAAAAAGGAAAATGAGAGCGAGAAACAAAACTTACAGCTTCTATAGTGTAAACTGTCTATTGTTCAAAATTCTCCATCTTCTGCCAAGAGAAGCAGCAGTGGTTTGGAATAAGTGATCTAAACAGTCTAAATGCTCCTTTCACAAATTTCAACTTTGCTCTACCCTCTAATCATCAAAAATACTTAATGCCACTAATTCCTAAGCTTTTCCAAATTCTTCCAGTCAAATCAGCTTGGTTTGGGACTTAGATTTTAGCCTTCTTGGATGTACTTAATCACCTATTTACCTACTATGTAATTCCAAATGTGGGAGGTTTCTCAGCTTCTTAGTCTTTGAGTTTACCTTGTTTATTTCTTCAATGCCATTTTTGTGGGTGTTTCAAAGGGGAAAAGAAGAAAATACCTGTTTTTAAACAGTTGGGTCAAATGAAATAATTCAGGTGATCATTTTCGTCTACTAAACACTAAAAGAAACTCGGTCAATTCAGTTTTATCACTAGCCTGGTTCACTTAATGTGCCATCAATCACTGTTTTCAACATAACAACATAATGTTTCCACAACATTATAATGCAACACAAATAAGTTCTTATATCCAAATGACTAATACAATTATGTATCTGTGCATTTCCTGTATTATCTTCACTTCCCAAGTTTCTTTCATTAGAGACATTGAAATGTAAATACCTTTTCATGTTTCTTTAGAAAGTTGGTTTTCTTGATTTTCCCATGATGCTGCAATTAAGGAAAATAAATTTTAAGATGAAGATAGTATTCCATAACACAAAACAAAAAAATTTTGAAACATACTACATCTAATACTAATTTATATATCATAACTTTAAAACTTTTATTCTTCTTAATACCTTGTATACAGCAGACCTCAACATATTTTAGGATGATTTGACTTAGATATAAATTGGATACACTATTACTTTTGTACACAAATAGGAGTTTTTAAAATAAAGCAGTAACACTTCCTAAAAGAACTTATTACATTAATTTAGTACAGTGTATTTATTGCTATAAAAATAGAACTTCCAAAGAGAAATGAGTTTTTATCCTTTTGAAAGGAGACTGGCAATTCACATCACAAAAGTTGACTGAGAGCACTTAGACACCCAGAATTCAACAGTGAGGAAGAAAACAGATGTGGTGCTTGCCTTTACATAACTAAAGTGCAGGAGAAGAAATAACAACAAATCCACACAAATTTTTTATACATTTTTGTTAAGTTTAAAGAAGAAAACAAACATAAGACAGACTGTACATGGGGGACTGCTCGTAGAAAGTAACATTTAAACTGAAACCTGAAGGGATGAGAAGGGATGGAGATTCCGAGGAACACAGAACACAGACAAAAACCTTAAGGTGGTAAAGAGATTGGAACATTCTCTGAAAGTAAAAAGGTGAATGTGACAAGAACAAGCGGGTGAAGAAGAAAAAGAAAAGCAAATTCTAAAATAGGATTTCTCCAACTAATGCTGATGCAGAAGATAACTATGAGAGCTCTTGACAATAATTCACTATAGTAAGAAGTTTAGAATAAACAGTTATCCTTAAAATTATTTTCATCTGCCACACTTTAAACAAAATCTTATGTATTTTTTAAATCTACAATTATTGTTACCTAAGTCACATCTGATTTCCTCTCTTTTGCAAAACTAGCTACCTTCCCTCAAATTTCAGGTTGTCATGTTAATTTAAAGAATGAAATCTAGTTATATACACATATTTGAGAATATTGAGAATATATTTGAGCCTTTAGAGAATGAATTCTAAATACATACACATATTTAGCAATCTCTTATTCTAATCTCTACCCCTTAGAAATTTACAAGCGTTAGGAAATTTCAAAAATATTCCTGGAATGCTCAAAAATAAAGTGAAAAAAAGCATATAACTATTACCTTAAGAAAGAACCTCTTGTCAGTTCTTGCTGGATTGTATGAAGCGAGGTATGCAGCAATTAGAATAAACTTAGAGTAATATGGAAGTTCCACATGAGTATGTGCTGAGAGACCTACATAACAAAATACTTTTATGAAGGTGTTTATTAGGCTTAAGCTACCATTAGGTTTTAAGTAAGTCTTCCACAGGGTATTCTCTAGTAAAAATGATTTAATCCTTAAGCTTAAAGTGCCATGATGATGATGGTAGGGGTAGTGACAAACATTAATGACATGCTTTGCTCAATCTATTATTCTTGGTTGGCTCCTCCCATTCAGAAGGCTAGATCCTGGGCAGTGCCTGTGGCTCAAAGGAGTAAGGCACTGGCCCCATATGCCGAAGGTGGCGTGTTCAAACCCGGTCCTGGCCAAAAACTGCAAAAAACAAACAAACAAACAAAACCAGAAGGCTGGGCTAGATCCTAACCATTCTCTTCAAGACCATGCTCTCCATTAAACACTCCATGATGTTCCCATACCACATCAAGATAGAAAACTTTGTCTCTACTATGGATTCCTACTCTGTATGTTTCATTTATGTCCCACCTAAAATTATCCCTTATGTTAACAGCTAATTATACAAATTATCTGAAATGCCTGGAACCAGAAGTGTTTTGGATTTCAGATTCTGGAGCATTGTGGATTTCAGATTTTCAGAATAGGGATACTTAACCTGTATATAAATCACATTCCTAACTATGGATGATGGCTCACGCCTGTAAGCTCAGCATTTTGGGAGGCCAAGGTGGAAAGGCTACATTAGACCAGGAGCTTGAGATCAGCCAGGTAACAGAGAGTGACCCCATCTCTACAAATTAAAAAATTAAAAACTAGTAGGGTAGGGTGGCACATGCCTGTAGTCCTAGGTACTCAGAATGCTGAGACTGGAGGATTGCTCAAGTCTAGGAATTCAAGTTAGCAGTGAGCTATGATTGGGCCACTCACTGCACTCTGAGACAGAAGAAACCTTCTCAAAAAATTAATACTAATAATATTCCCTAGTAAGTGCTACTCTTTGTCGGTGGAGCCACATCTAATGATTTTATATACTCCTACAATGTCTTATACATGCTACATAACTGGTGAATAGATAAATAAAACAGTGGAATCAGTCAAGCAGCACTGATTCTTAAGAGAAGTAACCTGGTATTTACTAAGCATTTATGGGTCACAGTATGAGGCACTTCATTCTGAATCTTTGCAAAAACTTAAACCTAGGTATTTTCCCCATTTTACAATGAAAAACTGAAGACATACAGAAAGCACTGAAGAACAATTATTGCAGAATTTTCTAATTCTAGCATATGTCTGTTTTCCTTATAACACACAACTGGAAATCATTTATAAAGCATGTGGAATATTGAGAAACCAAAAAAGACAAAACAGAATCTTAACACTATTGTTTCATATCATGTTCTCTGACCATCTACCATTTTTTAAAAATAAGGATATTTTAGATATTTGCTTATTTTTTAAAAGTAAAAGTAGTTTCATTTGGGATTAATCCAAAGTAATAGTTTTCCTAAAGAAAACAAAAGCACAAAGCTGAAGTTCACTGAAGTGATCCCCCTAAATTTAGTTAACATAAAATTGGATTTTATCCCATAAAACTCATGAAATACAGAGGGTGCCAAGAAAGAAAAAAAAAACACATTAAAATTCTAATACTCCGTACATATTTTTAACAAAAGACGAATACAAGTAATGTTGAGCACCTCCTGCAATTGCAGAAGTCAAAGGTGACTTGAGTATTGAATATTTAATAGTTTTTCCTTTCTTAAAATGTGTCTACATGTTCTGGCACCCTCTGTATTTATATGCTGAGATAAAACTGTGTCATATAATTGGATAATTTAACAAAAACATTTAAAGAAATATAAATAATTTGATTTTCACATGATATAATCCAACATTCAGAAAATAGAGAACTATTATTCAAACTTTATTTTCACCCATTAAATTGTAGTCTTAAAGAAAAGTAATTTAAAGCCTGAAAAGTAAATTCTCTTCTATGATACTATTTGCTGACTGAATGCTCCTTAGTATTACTTATCTTGATATTAAGTTTAAAAGTTTCTCTGGTAACTGCCTCAACATGTCCTCCAATACCTTTCAGCTGTCCTGGATCTGTGTCATCTTTCTGCAGCTTTTCCCACTGGGAACTGAAATAAAATAGAACAAAATTGTTCAAAAATATAAGAAATCAATATGCTATACATAAAACAGAGCCTTAGAAAAACTGAATTTTTTTAATTTACTGACAAAATAGAAAACATGAAAAATAATAAACACAATTAATATACATGTCTCTACCTATACAAAATCATTTACTGTATATGAGAATATAATCTTAGACAAGAGTACCCAGATAGGAATTATTTAACAGTATCTTTTACTGTCTAGGCATGAAGGACCTCTAACCAGCTGAATGTCAGACTACATATTCCATTTGAAAATTGGCAAGTAATAAACGAGGTCTGACAATTAAGTTCATGCAACTTGTCCTAGAAAAAAATGCTACATATCTCATTGCTGAATATCACCACAATCACCTCTGAAGTACTCCCCTTGGGGAGCTAGGCACTGATGTTAATGTCAAGTATATCCTTTCATAACAACTCCAGAACTCTTTTTCTGGAATGGACAGCAAAGCTGTCATATTACCCTTCTGTCCTAAATGTCATGAAAATGTCTTCCTTTCAACATTTCCTTTATTCTTGGTTAAAGAAAAAAGTCACTGGGGGCCACAACAGGTGAGTAAGGAGGATGTTCCAACACAGTTTTTTGCTGCCTGACTTAAAACTTCCTCACAGTATGTGTGAGCTGGTACACTGTTGGGATGCAAGAGCTGTTGGCCAAGATTTCCAGGTAAGATTTCCCTATATCTCTATCAACATTTACTTCATCTGCTGTGCTCTCATGGTCAGCTGATGATTCTGACATACAATTTGATGAATTTTTGCAATGTTTTCATCTATTCTGCATGTTCCTGACTGCCCTGACCTCTCTTCATCAGTGACGCTGTTCTCTATCCTCACAAAAACGTTTAATCCATTTGTACACTACTGTTTTCTTCACGGCATTATCCCAATAAACTTGAATTAACATGTCCCTGATTTCACTTAGCACTCAGTCAAGTTTAACAAAAAATTTATGACTATTCATTTGTTGCTTTAATTCAAGCTGCGACATCCTTGCAATGGCCCACAAAGACATGCAACAATAATGAATGCCACTCACCAAGACACCACCATATGTTGATGTCAATACACCTGTAAAGTACTGACATCCCAATTTTACTGAGTGGTTTGCACAGTGCTGCCAACATAAGCACACGGTGGTCAGTTTGTAAACTTAAAATTATCAGATCTTATATTTATGTTGACTGAAAATGGAGTCACAAATACACCAAAATACCACTTTCTTAGAAATCTTGAAATCTGTTTTCAAATTCTTGCATCTAATCAAAAAGCAAGACTGCATATTTTTCACTGTTCACAGGATTATTTAGCTAACATGCTGAAATGCATAAAATTGTTTGCCTTAATTTGAGCTTGCCATAATTTGTTTCATTTGGAATACTGTTATGGTTTGAAACACTGTATTGATTGATAAATTGGCTTTCACCTTGAAGACATATGTTTAACTTATTTAAATGAGTAGTTAAACCCACTAAAAATGCTAAATCTACACACCGGTTTTCATCATCAAATTCTGGCACAAATTTGGTTTTTTTGATAAACGACTTGAGAATATGTTGTAAATCATAAAAAAATTTTTTAGTTTGTTTTTGTTTTTTAGACAGAGTCTCACTCTATCATCCTGGGTAGAGTGTCATGGCATCATACCTCATAGCAACTCAAACTCTTGGGCTTGAGCAATCCTCTTCTTGTCTCAGCCTCCCAAGTAGCTTGGGACTACAGGCATGCACCACCATGCCTGGCTAGTTTTTCTATTTTTAGTAGAGATGGGGTCCCTTTCTTGCTTAGGGTGGTCTCAAACTCCTGAGCTTAAGCAATCTACCTGCCTTGGCCTCCCAGAGTGCCAGGATTACAGGTGTGACCCACTGCAGCCAGCCAACAGATGAATTCTTATTATTGAAAAGAGAGGAGGAATAACAGTATTCTTGTAATATTTCTGCTAATTCTAAAGCTATTAAATTTTTACCTGAATTATAGTCTAATCAGCTAATTAAATTGAAAGCAAACAAAATTAGTAATTATCGAATAAGGCATTTCTGAGAGAAAAACGATCAAATTGACTAAAAAGTTTGTAGAGCAGTGTTCGTATTTTTAATTTCCTATATTACTTTGTAACCTAGGCTCAATCTAATATATATAAGGCACTTAATTATTCACAAATCATTTTCATGTATTATTTACATAATCTTCTAAGGGTTATTAAAGGAGGAAGCTGAAGCTTAGAGGTTTTTTTAGATAAATTGCTAAGATTATATAGACAGAAAATGGCTGAGTTAGAAATCAAAACCAGGTTCTTCCCACAACACTATATGCCACCATGTCCTAGGACAGCGGTTCTCAACCTGTGGGTCACGACCCCTTTGTAACAATGAAAATACACTGCAGCATTAGGAAGGTTGGAGAACCCCTGTCCTAGGCAGTTTCATTGCTATGAAATTCCTTTTGTTTTAGAGACTGAGTCTCACTTTATTGTCCTCGGTAGGGTGCTGTGATATCACAGCTCACAGCAACCTCCAACTTAGGAGGGCTTAGGCGATTCTCTTGCCTCTGCCTCCCAAGTAGCTGGGACTCCAGGCGCCCACCACAATGCCCAGCTATTTTTTTGTTGCAGTTTGGCCAGGGCAAGGTTCAAACTTGCCACCCTTGATATATGGGGCTGGTGCCCTACCCATTGAACCACAGGCACCACCCATTGCTATGAAATTGTAATAAGAGACAAATGCAGATTTACAATGACTTTAACATTTGTTTTATAATCAAATTTCCATTATGCCATTCAAATATCTAATGTAAATATAAAACAAAGCTAATACTAATTTTCCAGTAGCTTTCCAGATTAAAAAGAAAAAAAAGCCTTCTTTCAAATTGTGTATTGATTATTGATTAAAAATTATTTGTTCTTCCCAAAATAAGAAATGATTCAAATTTGCAAGAGTTCCATAACCTTTTCTCTAATGTCAAGGAGGTAAAAGACAACACATACACTTTATTTCAGCTGCAAATGTTGTCAGAGTAGAGTCATGTGTTAAAAGCCCTGACAACTGGGGCAGCGCCCGTGGCTCAATGGCTAGCCCCATAATATGCTGGAGGTGGCAGGTTCAAACCCAGCCCTGACCAAAAACTGCAAAAAAAAAAAAAAAATCCCTGACAATTTAATAGTGAGGACATGTGGTGTTTGTTTTCCATTCTTGGAGGGGGAGGAAGGGATGGGTAAACTCACACTTAACGGGGACAGTGCAACTATCTGGGTAATGGGATCACTTACAACTTAGATTCAAACTGAACAAAATTAATTTATGTAACCAAAATATTTATACTGCCATAATATTCCGAAAATTTTTTAAAAACGGGAAAAATAAAAGCACAAAAACACTGACAAATCAAGCCAGGGAAGGCCATGAAGGAAGGGTTCTCGTGCACAATGACTGAGAATAAGAAGTATCATAAAAGACTCTGCAAAAACCATAACTCTGCACAGAGGCTACAGTAACCTTATACAAAACCATACTTTTTTTTTTTGAGTTGCCTACCAATTCTCTGTCCAACTTTAGACTGGCATCACCCTTGTTATTGATTCTTGTAGCCAAGGATAATTATGACATAACAATTATGTAATCCTCATTTTTCCTTTAAAATCCTTTGCTTTACTTTACTTCGCCTAATATACACAGTTTACTACAGCATGAGATTCCTGAATAAAGATAATTTTCCTTTAGAGAGCCCCTCTCTCGGTTATTTACATTGACATATCGGGGCTCAGAAGTAGACAGGAAGCACAATCATCTTTGGAAGGAATCAGTAATTCTTAGAACCAGTGTACAATAGTCACTTGAGTCCTTTGAGCTTTCTGCTTCCATATCTTGCCTTTCTGCCCTGGTGAGTTTTCCTTGAGGCCAAACAAGACTCTCCGTTTTTGGTAGATGCTCTGGACATTATTCAGATCTAATTTGGATAAGGATAAAATAATAAAGAACCCTGCACCCCTCCTGGGATATTAAAAGATTATTTTTTGTATTTTCTAGTAAGCTTTCCGGTATAAGAATAAGTGTACTACTGGTTTAAGTACTCTGGTTTCTACAGACTATGTTTTGCCTGTGAAGCATGTCTTTTGGTGAATTCACTTTTGATTCTATATGCCTAACTTAATTATTTTGTTTGATCTGTACACCTAGCTTAAAATTTTTTGTGAACCCTCTTGTCTTGGTTTCATTTTGGTTTAGTTACATGTGTCCATAAACGATTTAGCTTTTTTCCCTTGCTTGTTTATGAAAATCTTCTGACAGCAAAAATAAACGTCCTAAATGGCAGACACAAGATGGCTAATTAAAAGTCACTACGGCAGTTGCTACCATATAAAACACTGGTCCAAATCCCTAATATTGCCTAACAGGATTTATAGAATTTGTCCTTGCTATTGAGAGATTAATTAGAATAGGATCCTCAAGTTTTAAAATGCATGACAAAACAACTTGCCTTCAAAGAGTCTAGCCAGACATGTTATGGCTCATTCTCCAGGACATTTTTAAACTGACAGATTACATCAGGAAGAAACCAGAGCTCAATGGCCATTATCTGAACTCTCTAAACTTGTTAACAAACTACAGCCAACTACAAAGTAAATGTAGTGGCTTCTAATTTCCCTTTTTTTTTGTCTATATATATTTTTAAATATAACTTTTCTGCTTATATTTAAACAAACTCACTACTTATGGCATCCTAGCCAAAATAGAAAGAAAAATGGAAAAAAAGTCTAAAAGGCTTTCAAAGTAATGACTTTACAAATTACAACAATTGTGTGGCAACTGTTGATCAACTTAGACATCTTTTGGAAATGCAGATTTAGGTTTGCCTAGCTTACAAGTACTTAGCATGACGGAACAGTTAAAGGACTAATATATTTTGTTTTTGTTTTTGTTTTTTGTTTTTTTGTTGTTGAGGCAGAGTTCTAGCCTATGCCCTGAGCAGAGTGCCGTGGCGTCGTAGCTCACTGCAACCTCAGACTCCGGCTGTGGGCATCCTGCCGCCTCAGCCTCCGAGGACGCTGGGATTACAGGCGCTCACCACTGCGCCCGGCTGGGTTTTTCCATTTTTTTCATGAGTCGGGGTTTCACTCTCGCTCAGACGAGCCTCGAACTCCTAAGCTCAAGCAATCCTCCCGCCTCAGCCTCCCACAGTGCTGGGATTATAGGCGTGAGCCACCACGCCCGGCTAGGACTAATATTTTTAAAACAAAAAATCACTAGATAAATATTTATAAAGGTAAGGCTCTCAGATCAAACAGGTCAAAAACTAGAGCTCAGAATAATATAAAATACCTCTTTTTAGAATAAAAACTGCTTTGTCTGCCATGCAGAGGACTAGATAAAGGAAAAAAAAAAAGAAAAGAATTTTATTTACTTTTTTTTGAGACAGAGTCTCAGTCTGTTGCCCTGGCATCATCATAGGTCATGGCAACCTCAAACTCCTGAGCTCAAGCAATCCTCTTGCCTCAGCCTCCTCAAGTATGTGGAACTACAGGTGTCCTCCACAACATCTGGCTAGTTTTACTGCTTTCGGTAAAGATATGGTCTTGCTTTTGCTCAGACTGATCTCCAACTCCTGAACTCAAGCAATCCACATACCTTGGCCTCCCAGAGTACTAGGATTATAGGCACAAGCCATCCCACCAGGCAAGAAAAAGAATTTTCAAAAACCCTGCTAAAATGCTTTTTCATCTGTATTAACTAACCAAGCAAACCTGTCTAACAAACAAAAAGTTAAATAAGTAGATTTGTTACTAATTCAAGGCCACTTGGAGATTCTGATTTTATAATACAATTCAGCTAGTCCTAGCTAAAATATAAACATTTGAATAAACTCTTTTGAAACTAAGAGCTAAAAAGAGTTTTGTTTTTTTGTATTTGTTTTTGGTAAATGAAATTGCTATGAAAACTGCTTTACCCAAAATTTTGGTCCACAGTCTTCATAAATTACCTATCAAGGCAAATAAGATTTAGCAATGTGAACAGGTTCTCTTTTTAGTAGAAAAGCAACTTGGATCCAACTATCCTTTTATAACATGGTAAGTAAATATTACTATGTTTTACTATTCATGAATAAAACTCTAAAATGAAAACTATAGGGTCTCTGTTGTTATATTACATCTACATGGTAAAATCTGGATGGGATCAGCCAGAAATGCTGTTAAGGAATTCGATTCAGATGGGCTTAAATAAGGGAGCACTCGTAAAAACTGTTAAAATATATAGCAATTAATTCAAATGTCTTTAGTTCATGTGACTTAAAAACTACTAAATTTTTATAAACAATCTGGTTTTAAACTTGCTCATTAAATATGAATAGGAATGTCTTGAGAACTGTCAGCATACATTTTTGGATGGGTTTACTGGCAGACAATTTTACAATTACCTTTACTAGATGTTATTGTCAAGGTTTAACTCAAAGGTTATAAAACTATAAACCCAGCCTAATAACAGAATGATCTTTCTTTGTGTAACTTTTTGATAAGTAAGAGTACAGCTGCTGCTGCTGCTTCTGAGTTACTGCAAAATTCACATATATTTAACTTACGGTTAGGTGAACAGCTGATATTCACAGGTATAAAAATGGTTAACGTGAAAACAGCTTGAACTATAAGCCTTACCTAATATCTCAGTTTTCACAAGTTATTTAGTTATAATTGTTAAAAATAAATGAATATGGTAAATGTAAATGACAAGTATTTATAAATATTTATTCCATGATTTCAAAAATATTAAGGTTATATTAAATTAAGTAACAATACTCAATAAATATCTGAATCATTTCTAATTAAGATAAATAGTGAAAAATAAATTGCTAAAATAAATGTAAGTTTTTGATCAGATGCTTTAAATCTTTTGACATCTTGGACAAAATTCCCCAATATCGAAATTCTAAATTAATTTTTTTTTTTTTTTTTTACCTAGAATTAACTTTGGAATTTTCCAGTTAGGTCTCTGATAAATCTCAAAGGATGTACTTTTTCATCTTGCAGAGATGGCAAATGACTAGGCTTATTTGGTAAACTGTATTGTAAGCATTATCAAATGATAAAAAACACTTGATCTTCTGTTACATTTGTGGGCATATTATAGGTATGGATATTTCAAAATTGCATAAAACTCTAAGAAATTAATATGTCATCAAGTCATAATTCTGGTTATTATTTTACATACCACAAAAATAAAATTTCCTTGTCAATTACTGGTTATGGTAAGCTTTTTTAACAGTGGCTATTTTAAATCTCTGTTATCCAAAGTGATGGTTTGGATTTTTCTCTAAAAGCATATGTAATCAGATTCATGAAGAAAGAATCTAACAAGTACTCTTAATATAGGTTTCTAACAACTTTAACATCAATGGACTACATAAAACATTTTCAGAACTCAAAGAAATTGATAGGTTCATGAAACCATAAACCAAGATAAAACAATAAAAATTAATTATTTGAGATTAAATAACTCATTGTTTTCATGACTTTTATTTGAAACATTATTTTTAAAAAGGTTTTAATTTTTCAAGATTTAAAAAAATTTCCTCTCTTAAAGCTATCTACAGTTTACAGCAATTTGATAAAGTATACATTTGCAAACAAAGTGAAAAACCTTTGCTTTTCACCCCATACTTGATTCTTCCAAAATTCAGAAACGACTCATGAGTATTCTTATTTATTTATTTATTTATTTAGCAATACGGTCATTTATATAAGTTCAATAAGAATTTGCTCTCTCTTTATAACAAGATTCAATTGGAGACACTGGTTAGATTACCAAAGCTTTGACTGGAATATCATATTTGAAATGTGCACAACTGCCCCATTTCAAGGATTCCCAGCCTTATGATAAGTAACTATTATCACTTCCTAGCAGGCCCAGGAACTTCAGGACTACAGGCAAAAATCTGCTTTAGTTTGGCTTCCTAGACTCAGGATTTGCTATGTGATCAATGTAGAAGGAAAATGTTATGTTTCTAAAGAAAAGATGTAATATTAGATTGTAGCTATTAGATTATAGGCCTACACATAATATTCTAGTAATTATTATTAAGTATCTACCTATAGACCAGACTAGACCCTTAATTCTTGTAAGTTCTTCCAATTCAACTTTCTTTCCTAAAATTACTAAAAATGGGAACTACTGTTCCTAAAGTTCTATAAACAACAAATTTTAAGAAACAAATCTCTTACCTGGTAATATGGGCCACATAGAAACCACCAATGCCATAACGATTGACATTCAAATCGTATACCAAAATGAAAACTTGACAAGTTCATGCTATAGACAGGTTTTCCTAAGATGTCAGAACAGGACATCATATTATAATGAAACTCTTATCTCCTCATATCCTATCTTACTTGACAGGATAATGTTATAATTAAAATTTCACAATCAGTAGCTTCTCCTAGGAACTTGATAGAGCCTGACCTACAAGATTCTTTAGGCTACCTAGTGGTATAACTTTGCAATACCCCCAACATATCTATTGCTCACTTTCTGCTTTAATTCAACCCACTCATGGGATACTGGATGATAAAATTACTCTATGTTATCTATTGCTTAAATACGAAAGTATCTATGCTACTCCTGATATGTTACATGCTGTACCTGGATAAATTCTTCTGGAGAAGTTAAGACCCATATATACAAAATAAGAAAACTGTCCACATGGTTAAAAGAAGTCTCATCTAATTTTCTATGATCATTTGATTTATTCAATTGGTTGCCTTTAAGCCTGCATTAATGAACCAAAAGCATTATGCAAACTGGGACTATCATATCACTATAAATTTTACTTTGTATTTTCCTTTTAAACTTTGTACCTGTTACCTGTTAAATTTATGCAGAAGTACAACTCATCAAAGAATAATGCTGGCCCAACACTTTGCCATGATAGCCAAGATAAAACTGTACTTCACTCCTAGTCACCATTCATTCCTTCTAACATGCAACCAGACCAACAACCCAGAACAGGTCCATCCTAGCACCAAGAGACAATAAAAACCTAAGTATAGGATAAGGAATGAGCAACTCTTCTGGAGAAAGATCTTGATCATAAGAAGAAAATGTGAAAGTTGTCGAAATAAAAATGGAGTCAAATGTGTTAAAAACCCTGACATCAGAGCCAGGGAAAGCATGAAGAGAGTGTTCTCATGTATAAGGCTTGATAACAAGAACTATCACAGAAGACTGCAAAAACCTCAACCTTCCACAAACACCATCACAATCCGACACACACAAAAAATATTTCTCTGAGAACATCTGCCCAGCCACTGCCTGTCTAACTTCAGACTGGTACCACCTTGTATTGATTCTTATAGCCAAAGATAATATCTCGAAATAATTATACATTCCTCCTCCTGTTTCCTTTAAAAATCTTTGTCTCCTTTACCTCCTGGATATGCGCATAGTTTATCAGTATTAGTTTATAGTATTCTCATTGCAATGCCCATTTCTGAATAAATATATTCTTCAAGAGAGCCTCTCTTATTTACCAGAATAAACATTCCAAATAAAGATACAGAAAAAGTACACGCATACTAAACAGAGACAAAATTACCTTGATATTTCCCTGAGATAAACAGTTTGCATGGCTTTCTTCAAATGAGGTTCAATATTTCTCCACAGTTTGCGAGTATCACGTTCACTTGCTACCATGGGGGAAGAAAATTTCAACAATTTATATCATATAAAAATTTTTCTCAAAAAAATATGGATAAGTAATATGACATTATTACCTTCTCCTTTGAGCACGGGTTCACAATATTTAGGAAAATTAAGTACTGCCTGTAAGTAAAGAGAAGAGGGAAAAAGCACTCAATTATCACAAGTAGAAATTTATTTTTCAAGTAGAATTTTTATTACATTTCAAGCAATTTTATTTAAATACAACTGCTCAAATAAAATGTAATATATGAGTTGGGCATGGTGATATGCTCCTGTAGTCCTAGCTACTTGGGAGACTGAGGCAGGAGGCTCACTTAAGCCCCCAAATTCAAGGCTGAAGTAAGCTATAACCATGCCTGTGATGAGCTACCACACTCCAGCATGGACAATAAAGAGAGATCCTCTGTCTTAAAAAATGTAATTATAGCTTATCACTATAGTATTAGAATAGCAGAAATATCAATCATGGAGTACAAAATACAAAATATTCTTTAATTGGTTACATTTTCTATTATTAGCATCTAGATATAAAATAATGCAATGAGAAAACCAAGTGATTCACCCAAAATGTACTTATTTACAGCCATATCCAGAGTGTTTGCTAGCCTTGAAAAGATGTCTTCTGTGGAAAAGATTTGCATCTGTAGAAGAAATTAAGTGAAAAAAAAAAAAAAAACAGTAGGTGCAAAGAGGTTTTCTCTGAACACCCTCCTCTCTTGGATGTAGGAGAGATGAATTCACAGCATAGAGAAAGACCAGAGTCTGTCCTCTTCGAAGGTCTCACTGGCTGCCATTTATTCTTCCTTAGAGCTGCTGCCTGTGAGATTTTGCCTGCATAAAAAGTCCTTCTACTCTCATCCCATAACCTGTTTTGCCATGCTCCAAGTCCTTATTCTTTATGTAAGGTCAGGATGGTGTACAAACTTCAACCATTGGACCATTCCCAACTCTCACCACCACCACCACCACCACTTCTTTGAGCCACAGGCTGTAATGATTTCTATGCCCAAATGCACATTAATACAATTGCATGCCCTCTTTCTTCTGTTAATCTATTATTGGTTTGTTTTGTAGACTCAAATTCTCAAACATGCAAGGGAAAAATTTAAAATTCTGTATAATAACAAAGCATAATTTTACTTTTAGGTCATGATTGTATCACATAGAACCATAAAACATTTTCTAAAAAAACTCCTCAAGTCGGGTGGTGCCTGTGGCTCAGGGAGTAGGGCACTGGTCCTATATACCAAGGGTGGTAGGTTTGAACCCTGCCCCAGACAAAACCTCAACAACAACAACAAAAATAAAATAAAAAAAAAATAAAATAAAACCCTCAAGTCCAAAGAATTAATTGTTGTTTTCCAAGGTCTGAATATTCTTATGAAGTCAATATCATCTACTTCATTATGACTAAAAGTATTTGGCTCAGAAGTACTACCTGAGATTGTTATAAATGCAAGTTCTTAGCCCCATCTCAGGCACTCCTCAATCAGAATCTCTGAGGACGAAACCCAGGAGTCTACATTTTAGCAATCTTTTGAGAAATTCTAAGTCTAAGCAGCTCTAACTAATCTTAACTACTTAGTGGTTTTTTTAATGAATAATACTGGAATTCTACTTAAAGATAGTTTAAGCAAATTGACAAAAATATACTTAGGCTATTTATTAATATTAATTTGGTCCCAAGTATTTCACATTGAAATACTTCAATGAGGCCTAGAGAAAAGATATTAAATAAATCCTTTACATAGTCTAAAACTCTGTGTGCCTGTGGGCACATTAACATAGTGTAACTATGTAACATCAAATTAAGAGAATACTGAAGAACAAAATCATTTTGCCTCTTCATTAAAATCATAACAATGACATCATAAAAATCATTAAAATCATTTTTTCCTGTTTTATTTCATAAAAAGCAATAATTTAAAGAAGAAAAATCCTCCAAACTCTACTAACATTACATGTAGAGATGAAGGAGTAAGACGAGGAAATTTTTATTTCAGCTAACTTAATTTTTTTTTTTCCAGGTTTTTTTTTTTTTGGCTGGGGCCAGGTTTGAACCTGCCACCTCCAGTATATGGGGCTGGCACCCTACTTCTTGAGCCACAGGTGCCACCCTCAGCTAACTTTCTTAACTTTAATTTTTAGATTTTCAAATCTAAGCACTAGGTAATAACACTAAAATTTTATGCTGATAGTAACTGTTAAATAATTTGGCTAAAATAAAAATATATTGCTTTTATTTTTGGTTGAAACATTAAATGTCTAATAATTTATGAACAGCACTATTTTCCACTTTTACTTTAATGAATTATTGTAAGAAGAAAATTAGTATTTTCCCCTTGTGATCCCACAAGAAGTTTTAGAATGTATAAAACTTTAAGTTTTACAATGTATATGAGTGTAATGAGTACACTGAATTGTCCAAACATAATCTTTACATTTAAGTAAACCTATAAAGCCTATAGGTTTATAACAAGTCCCTACTATAGCTTATAGTAAGGACTAGGGTTTAGCCCTTACTAACAAGTGACATTTTAGGAACAAAATAATTGTCCCAAATATAAAATATTTCCCACAACTCTGGCTATTAACTGTTGAACTTTCCAGTATCACACCCATGTCTCCTATATTAATTCTCAAATGTAAGCAAACTCTCACTTCTCTGAATTGGGATTATCTACAGCATAATCTGAATTCAAATACACTAATTTTTTTTTTCTCTTTTAATAAACAGCTTATACTCAGTGCTAGTATTTTAAACTGTCCTCCCAATTATGCAGAAAGGAAACATAGAAGCTTACTAATAAAATTACAGAAACCATTCCATAACCAACTCAAAGTAATTTTTGGATGATTTTTGTAATTTTATGAATTTTCACTACCATTGTACATGTACCCAATATATTCCACCATTATTCCTTAATTTTTAAGTATATAGTTCACTCTTTTTTTTTTTTTTTTTGAGATGGGGGGGTTTCACTATGTTGCTCAGGCTGGACTCAAACGATCCTCCTGCTTCCCAAGTAGCTAGGACTGCAGGCACAGCCAAGGTGCTCAGATTAAGTTAACACTTAACTAGTCACATTTAAATGAAAAGGGAGCAGGGAGGGAAAAAGAAGAAAGAGGCATAATTTTATTAAGAAATGACTATGCACCCAGTGATTACTCTAACAATAATGATAACAGAAGCAGCATAATTATCAACAGCTAATTATAACCACCTGTTGTATCACTTATTTCTGACAAACATACTTTTAATTATGCCCATGTGGTAGCTAAAGAACAGAAGCAAAGTATAATCTGCCCACAGGTACACAGAGTTTTCAATTTATGATCATAGATCTATGAAATATTCTGGGATATTATTTGTAAGTCAATAAGGATGTCATCTCATCAAAGCCCAATTCAGATGAAACAAAGAGAATATTTCCCTTATTTTGCATTACTTTAAGAGGCAAAACAATTTATTATGAATACTGAGCAGGCTGCAAAAGAAAGGACAAATTAGAAAGCTTTCTTCTTCCTCAGCAAGTTTTCACTATTAATACTTGAAATTTTTTGTTAAAATATAATCTGATACATTTACAGTGTAGTAAGCAGAATTCTAAGATAGCCACTAAGACTTTGACCCCTATTGTACACAAACCTTCTTCCAGTTATTCAAATAATAATTTCAGTATTGCTGTAAAGCAATTTTGCAGATGCAATTGGGGTCCCAAGGATTATATTATTTATGGAAGAGTTAAAATAGGGACATTATTGGGTGGGTCTGATCTAATCATATCATAAAAGCAGAAAGTTTGCTCTGGTTGCTCACTGAATAAGTCAGCGATTCAATACATGAAAAGGATTCCACAACCATGGCTGGCTTGTGGATTGAGTGGGCCCCATCACAAAGAATAGAAACTCTCAGCTGGCAGCCAGCAAGGTCATGGGACCTCATCCCTGTAAATAAAAGAAATTGGATTCAGTCAATATCTGAAAGTACTTAGAAGCAGTTTTTCCATAGAGTTTCCAAAGGAGAATTCACTCAAGCTAAAACTTTTATTTCAGCCTTGTTATACCCAGAGCAGAGAACTCAGCAACATAGTGGCTGGACTTCTGACCTACTGAACTGTGGGCTAATAAACGTGTATTGTTTTAAGGTGCCAAATTTGGGGTGATTTCTTATGCAGTAATGAAAAACTACTATAAACAGAGTATAAATAAGAAAATAAATGCCAAAACCAAGTAGACTTAATTTCTGAATTGTTTTGCTTTTTTGCACTATCTACACTATATTTCCTAAACACTGTAGAAACAAAAATCAGAACTGAGAACATTTGCATTAAAGTTAACTTAAAAGAATTTTCATCAATCAATGAGGACTTTGTGCTAGATCTTACTAGTCTGGTGCTCAACATGTGTTAACTCATTTAATCCTTCAAAGGATCCTATGAAGTAGGCTTACTATTGTCCCCATGTTACAAATCTCCTGTGATGTGCCAGAGAAACCTTAGATTTCAAAGGAATCACGAGCGTAAGTCAGACCTGCCCTGATAATCGATCCTTAAGCCAGGCTGATATGAAGAAATATATAAGTTGAAATTCTGACAAAGAAGGAGAAACTTTGTATTTACAAAGTTTTAAAGTACTTCCCCACCAATACATACTAATTTCAAAGGAAAAAAAATATCACCATAATTAAAAGATCAAAATGGGATAATGGGGTGGTGCCTGTGGCTCAAAGGAGTAGGGTGCCAGCCCCATATGCTGGAGGTGGTGGGTTCAAACCCAGCCCCGGCCAAAAAAAAAAAAAAAAAAACTGCAAAATGGGATAATGATCAATAATGGGATAAATTGGCTCAGCGCCTGTGGCTCAATGGGCTAAGGTGCCAGTCACGTTCTCCTGAGCTGGCGGGTTCAAATCCAGCCCGGGCCAGCCAAACAATGATGGCTGCAACCAAAAAACGGCTGGGCATTGTGGCGGGTGCCTGTAGTCCCAGCTACTTGGGAGGCGGAGGCAAGAGACTTGCTTGAGCCCAGGAATTGGAGGTTGCTGTGAGCTGTGATGCCATGGCACTCTACCCAGGGTGACAGCTTGAGGCTCTGTCTCAAAAAAAAAAAAAAAGGGGGGGGGGGATAAATTGAAATGCCTTGCCACCTAAGAGGATGCAACAAGAACACAGAACATTTCTGTGATCTTCCTGTCATATGAATACCCTAAATGTAACCCTCAGGAAACTTTAAACAAATGCAAACTGAGGGAGATTCTACAAACTGGCCTGTATTCTTCAAAGGTCTCAAGGCCAGGGAAGTCAACTAAGGACTGTTCCAGATGAAAGAAAGTTCAAGAGACATGATAACTAAATGCAGCATGTGATTCTACACTAGATTCTTTTGCTCTGAAAAGACATCATTGGGACAAGTGGCAAATTCTGAACAGACTCTGAGGACCAGATTAAAGTAATGAAACAAATTTTCTGATTCTGACTATTGTACTGTGGTTATATAGAAGAATGCTTTTGTAGAAAATGCACACTAAAGTATTTAGAAATAACGGGATATCAGATCACAAGCTTACACTCAAATGGTTTGAGAAAAGAACGGAAAGCTCTTTTTAGTGTATTTGCAATTTTTCTGTAAATTAGAAATTGCTTCCAAAATTTAAACTATTCAATATGTTCATTAACTTGGAATTACTATATCTAATAAAATAATTAAAGCAAACTATTAACAGATCAGTACCAATAAATACACCTGTGCTACAAAAAGAATTCTTAACTTGAATAAGTCATAAATAAAGGTACCTTGTAAAGGTCTTAAATACTCATGTGGGCTTATTCCACGTTTGAAGAACACTATGTGACTTCTCAGGGTATGCCACAGTTACATTCAACATGAATGACCTCAAATAAAAGTTGAACAAAAGTGCAGATAAAAAAGAACATATACTGTATGCTTGCATTTACATTACATAAAGTTCAAAACAATAAAACTAATCTGATACTAAAAATCAGAAGAGTGATCACCTCTGGGAAGAAAAGAAGTACAGATTGAGAGAAAGCATGAAGTGGGCTCATATGCTGGCGATTTTACATTTTACTTGGATTACATTTATACATATATTTTCATTTTGTGATAATTTATTGAGGAATACATTTATGGTCTCTGTGCTTTTCTTTAAGTATGCTATACTTTAATCGAACGGTGCATCTTACAAGGGTACATGTGAAATTTACTAAATGTAGAATATAAATGTCCTATCATAGTAACTAAGAAAACGCCATGAAAGCTATGTTAACCAGTTTGATAAAAATATTTCAAATTGTATATAAAACCAGCACATTGTACTCCATGATGCATTAATGTACACAGCTATGATTTAATTTAAAAAAAAAGTTAAGAAAAAAAACTAACTAGATGATTAAGCTCTTTCTTCTTGAAGTACCCTTAACCAATAGCTCTTGTCTACATGGAAAAGTCATCCTCATCCATAAAGTAATCAGCACAAAGATATAAAAGAGTAGTGGAACACACCCATTAACCCCCATTATATTACACCTGTCAAAGCAAATCTAGCAACAAATGGAGTGATAGGGGTTCTGCCAGATCACCCCTCAAACCTCTCATTTCTTTAATGTATAGCACAAAGCTGCAGCGGATATCAGATACCATGGTCTATTTTATAATCTTGGAGACAGTAAGATCTTAACACATGTTTTTATGTCCATGAACTTCTGCTCAGCACAGGAAGGAAAGGAATTAAAATTAACTGATCCACAACAGGGATCAGGCATATTACATGTACTCCTTCTTAGCTACACAGGAGTCCTTTGAGGTAGGGTTTATACCTGCATAATGTGGGAAAACTCAAATACAAATGGTTAAGTGATTTCCCCAGGATCACACAGCTAGCAAATGAAAAACCTCATGTTTCATCATTTGTAAAATGCAGATGTGTAATATTACATCCTTCATAGAGTTGTTGTAAGAATTATTTTGTCAAAAGTGTTAGAATAGTGTCCAGCACACAATAAAGGCTGGCTATTTTAAGAGATAATCTGGTTTAGCACTTATGAGCACACACTCCAGAGTCAAATTTTATAATTCTTTCTTCACAAAATTGTACAACCTTATTCATTTCTCTCATTCCATTTCTCTCTGTCATATAACAATATGGTAAATAAAATAACCAGTATGTATGGAAACACATTAGTGATACCGCCTTTATGAGCCTACTGATAGTTAGAGATCAGATTTATAACCATTTTAGAACTGTGACAATCTGTTATCAAAAAAAATTGTTTAAAAAATTCTATTACAGAATTTGATTTTTGAGAATGCTGTAATACTGTGAAGTAGTCAGGTAATAAGCTGGGTTGGTTCAGCACTGATACAGGACCTCTTCACTTAGGGTCCTGTATCTTCACTTCACCCTAAGAGGCTGGATACAGACCCCGTTTTCAAGCCTAAGCGGGCTCACAAGCCAGCTTGAACACAGACCACATTCTCTGGGGCCAACCAGGCTCATAAAAACCAGCTTGATCAAATGTTCCATCTAAATTGCCACTCCCAGAGAGGAGTGGCACACCCTAAACAAAACCACATTCTTACACAAAGTCAGTTGTTAAATTAACTTAGGCCACAGGCCACTGGTGCCAAACAACTGTAACACATTTTAGACATATATTCCATCTCCCCAGACACCCCTTGCCCACAGGGGCATATAAAGCCCTGGACGGAGGCCCAAATGGACTACCTGCTCCAGAACCCTCTCTGCTACCTCAAAGGCTTTATCTTTCTTCTCCCTCTTATCTATCAGTAAAAATCTATCCTTTGCCATACTCACAGTGGTCCGTGGATTCATTCCTCAATCTCCAAGACCAAAGACCCAGCAGAGAGATTCTGGTTACAGCAGGTCAGATGCCTGAATTATGTGTGAAGTAGCAGAAGTCTATCTGCATGTTGTACCAGCCCCTTCAGTGTCCTGCTGCCCAGTACTGGCTTCTCTTACTCTTCAAACATCCAAGGAGCCATCTACCTAGCTCTATGCTCTAAACTGAGATCAAAACTTCTATGCCCTTGGAATGGCTAGATCTTGGTCATATGAAAAGCAGCTGTATTACTTAACTAAAATAGTTCACAAAGTGATCCTTCTAGAAATTATTTGTATTTCAAAAGAAGAATATTCAAATGAATTAGTGTTATCAATAACATCATTTAACATCTTTACAGAAATTTATTGCTTATAAGCACTTTAATGCAGAACATATCATTTTATATGCTTAAAATCATCTGAGTATATCATCATGAATATATTCTCAGTCCCACTTTAGAATGGAGAAACAGAAATACAAAACATTAAGTGCCATACTGAATATGAGACAGCTAGTACACAGAGCAATTTTATTCTTTAATTAAATTAAAAACATTTTCCCCATTCTAACTAGAAGCACAGCTGTTTTAATATTAAGTTCTCTCTTCATTTTACCACTTAAGACTTCAATTATTTTGGCATCCTTGCCCTAGTCATTAAGCTACTAGTTACTGCTACTAGCCACAGGGCCAAATGAGGCAAAAAAAAAGCAGGCTTTAGAAACTTGACAATTCACCTGAAAGGCTGCTTAACTCTAGATAAGCAATTCATTCATCTCTGAATAATTTCTAAGAAACTTTAATATCTGGACTAATGTTAAAAAAAAAAAGTCATGTGAAACTATCCAAAATAGCAAATGAACTATTCTATTTGATATTTATATTAATATAAAAACAACTTTTTCAATTTGTCTTTTTAAAAATTATAATTACTACATAGGAATACAATAAGGATTGTTACACAAAACAAATCTAAGTGAATATTTAAAGTTGTGCTTTAATTTCTCCTGTTTGTGCGACCTACAGAGCTATCCTCCAAAAAATTATTACAGAAATACCAATTCCTTAAGCAAATTTAAAACACACACAGGAGGGATCCCTGAAAAGAATTTTTTGCAGGTGATTTGATAAACTTAGATGAAATATGCCACTTACAAACTTCAAAATAACAGTATCCATTTGAAGAAAAAAAGGAAAACAAATATCTTTATTCTTAAACATATGTTCTAAATAGGGAGAGAAATAAGAATATTATGCTACGTTTCTCTGATACTTAAAGATCTTTCTCATGTTTATCAGTATTACCAGTAACAGTAAAGACTTAAACTGTACTTCACATTCATGAACATGATGTAAAAAATTATAACCCCATCTTAAAAATAAAACCTTTTGTCAATGAAACACAAGAGACTTCTGAAAATACCAAATTCAAATACATATATTTTCTCTTTACATTTTCTTCTCCTAGAAATATTTTCCCTAAATAATTTTTCCTTCTTGTACTTTATAATCTACTTAGACATGGCTGTCAGCACCAACTCCCACAGGATTTAAGTACTAACGAGTGGTAACTGCAAGTTATTTCCCAGGAAAGACAGAGGAGGAGAATTTGCTCTTTACTCCATCTCACCCAGATGGCCTTTTACTGATGCTCTTCTCTCTTTAAGCCCTGTCTGTTATCATTACCCTTGGGTCCCAGGACATTCATCTTCTGGAGGAATGTTAGTGATTAGTTTGAGCTGGAAAAGCTTATTTTTTCCAAGTGACAAGATGCTTGAAATCTACACGTAAATCAGTAGCTCCCTGAAATCTAAAACTTCCAGAAATTTAACTGATTACTTTCTATGCTCTGTCTTAAAAAATTCAAACACAAACTGACTCTCTTTTAAGTAACATTTTTCAGAGTAAAGAACAAAGCAAATGTGCTAATATAGAATGTTACTTTGAAAGTAACTGTTTTCCATCCTCAGATACATTAGTATGACATTACCTGGAGATAAAATACTAAGTATTAACTTAAGATCTGCAAAAAGGAAACCAGACATTCTTGTCTCCTTCCTTTCCTACACCCACAATTAAAGAAAAAATGTAAAAAAAACAAAAAACAACAAATCATTTTCCAAAATGTCTGTGAAATATAAACAGCTTTTCCATTAAAAAAAAAAAAAAAAAAAATTATGCCCGGAGTGGTGGCTCACAACTGTAATCCTAGCACTCTGTGAAGCTAAGGCCCTCTTACTGAAAATAGAAAAATTAGCCTGGCATGGTAGCTTAGGCCTATAGTCCCAGTTATAGGGAGGCTGAGGCCAGACAATCGTTTGAGCCCAACAGTTTGAGGTTGCTGTGAGCTATGACAGCAGAGCACTCTACACAGGGAAAGTGAGACTTTATCTCAAAAAACAAACAAAAAAAACAAGAAACAAACAACTTTTTTAAAAGAACCTTTCATACTAAGATTACTAACTCAAGGAAATGGCTAATGGTAAAACGTGTAATTGATGCTTCTGACCATACTAAAATTCATACAGATTCTAGACCCCAATACATAAAGACTGAAAGAGATCTGTTACTAAAAAATTAACACATAGTCATAAAACTGCCTAAGTTTTTATATCTCCTCTCTATTATTCTTCATTTTGATAATAATGGAATTCTACATTTCCTGCAATTACAGAAAACAAAAAAAGGGCAGAAAGCTACAATATTAAGGAAGAGTGAAAAGACATGACTAAAGATGAAGGTTTTCTGACCATGCCAAAGTTTATATTAACTCACAGATACCTACTCCCTTATGCTATGTTGACCTCAAAAGCTATATCTAAATTTCCAGATTACAATTTTGCCTTTTAGCCTAAATTTACACAATTTCTACATGGAAAAGTATTAAGATACATATTGTATATAACAAGATATCCATTTTTCAAAACAAAGTGCTTGCTCACCAGATGTCTGAGTTCTTTCAAATCCCGACAAACTGTGTAGAAAACCCCAAGGAGAATATTAATGTAGGCAGCATAGAAATCAGATGAATACTCTGGAGGATGATCATGGGACAGGATCTTTTGAAGATTCCCTGTTCATAGGACACAAAATAACTTATAATGATGAACATAGCACTCTAATCATACCTTATAAAATTTTATAACAAAGATCTAAAAAAAATATACTCAGGCCCAGCAATAATTAAGGAATAATAAAATTGTTACGAGATTAGAATAGAAAAGTATGATTTTGTGATATAATGAGAAATATATATTTGCTCTTTGCCTGGGTCCCAGGCATAGAGCTTCTAAAATCCTTGGAATTTCTTGAATGACGAGAGGTGGGAGAATCATCTTTTGTTATTCATAAGCCCCTTTCAAACATATCCAGAATTTAAACCAATGAGGTGACTCTTGGTGAGCCCCTAGAGAGCTTCAGGATGAGGACTAGTTGCCAGAGGAACCAGTTCATGTGCAACCAGTTCTAAACCATCTGATTTAGAGGCCCCATTTCCTCACTGCCAATGCCCAAAGACTATATAGCCAATCAATCAGTGGTTATATAATGGAACTTCCATAAAAAATCCTAAATGGTAAGAGTTCAGAGAGCTTCCTGGTTGGTAAATGCATCCATGTGCTGCTGGGAGGGTAGCACCCCCTAACTCCCCAGGACAGAAGCTCCTCTTGTGCTTAGGACCTCCCTGCACTCTGCCCTCTATGTCTCTTCATTTGGCTATTCATTTGTACCCTTTATAATATCCTGTATAATAAACCAACAATAATTAAGCAAAGCACTTTCCTGAGCTCTGTGAGTCATTCTACAAATTACTAAACCCCGGAGGGGTCATAGGACCCCCAAATTTATAGCCAATTTTTATAAGTACAGGTAGGAACTAGGACTTAGACTGTTATCTGAAGTGGAAACAATATTGGGAGACTGAGCCCTTAACCTGGGGGGTCTGGGCAACTGTAAAAATGGTCATTGGGTGGAAGAAAAATAAGCAAACATTTGGTGTCAAAAGTGTTTTGAATAGAAATAATTCAGAAAAAGTAATACAAACTTTGAAACTAAAGTTAAAATGTTCTAAAACAGAATTATTAAATATTAGTTAAGGCAAATATAATGACATCTAAAGAAAATCTCAGAAATTTATCACTGGCAAAATCAGTATCAAGAGTGGAAAGTAACATAATTAGTTTATTGTTCTGCATATTAAGAAAGTCAAGTAGAAAAAATAGTAGAGGAGTGTAGTATATAAACTACCACAAAATCAGCACATGCTCTTCATTTTTATGAAATGAATCTAAATTTTTTATGGCAATAATCACTTGATCCCAATCCTTACTTTGTCATCCCCCATTTATAAACCATGTTTTCATCCTATAACTTTCGTATATTTATTTCTGTTCTATCTCAAACTCTTTATATATAAAATATCAGATTATATTTAAATGACTTTATATGTAATATCGGAGTCCTAATATCAGAGTTTATCCTAGTGGAAACATAGTAGAAGCACAGTTAAAATTAAAGAGAAACAATCATATATGTGTATTATTTAAAATTTCCCACCCATGATATATGACTCAATTAGTCATTTTCATTCATTACTGGAATATCCTCTGACTTCTTGGTGCAATGAGCTCTTTCCATATGATTAGTATGATACTTTAAACCTAGTTCTATAAGGTTCAAATATTTGGCAACAATTAGAGGTTAAAAACTTGTAGAATGTTCTGATCATGTCAATTTTCTTTTAAGATTCCTCTTGCATTTTTTTTTTAATTTTCTTTTTGTTTTAATTTTGCTTTCAATTTCAGCTGGCTTTCACTCTTCTCAGTTTGAAGTTTTTGTTTTTTTTTTTTAATTTTCTTTTTTTTCCTTTCTGCCTTTAGTGATTCTCTTGCCCTTTGCCTCCCAAGTAGCTGGGATTACAGGCACCCATCGCAACGCCCAGCTTTTTTTTTTTTTTTTTTTTGGTAGAGACAGGGTCTCACTCTGGCTCATGCTGGTCTCGAACCTCCGAGCTCAGGAAATCCACCCGCCTCGGCCTCCCACAGCGCTAGGACTACAGGCATGAACCACTATGCCCAGCCTCCTCTTGCATTTTTAACCATTGCATTTTTCATTAGTTTTCACTCTCTCGTTCCTGACAGATACAAGATCAAACAATACAGAGAGATTATCAATGGAAATTTACAAACAGTAGTTTAGAAATAACTATATTGGCTCAGCGCCTGTGGCTCAACGGGCTAAGGTGCCAGCCACGTACACCTGAGCTGGCGGGTTCGAATCCAGCCCGGGCCTGCCAAACAACAATGATGGCTGCAACCAAAAAATGGCCAGGCATTGTGGCGGGCGCCTGTGGTCCCAGCTACTTGGGAGGCGGAGGCAGGAGACTCTCTTGAGCCCAGGAATTGGAGGTTGCTGTAAGCTGTGATGTCACAGCACTCTATCCAGGGTGACATCTTGAGGCTCTGCCTCAAAAAAAAAAAAAAATTTAGAAATAACTATATTAAAGGGATATTTTAAATGCAGTAGTTAACAAAGAACCATTTTCAAAGCTGGGTTTCACACTTAGAATATTATCCAAAGGGCCACTAGATGGGAGACTAATGTTGGATATGCATTTTTATATTGAAACTATGGAAAAAATACACAAAGCCAAACTCTGACTTTGAAGTCTATTTACTTTTCATTCTAACAGAAAAGTTTACATACAATATTACTAAGTGTTTTTAAACTGTGCATGGGAAAATATCTGATTACTGAAAATTTCTAAAAGGTAACTTAAAACTTAGAAATGAAAATATTTATATACAAGGTAGCCATAAAGTTCATGTGCAATTTAAATTTTACAACTATTTTAAATTGCACATGATTTTTACGGACATTCTATATAAAAACCACCAACAATCCTAAAGGAATGGAAAGAGGGAAGGAGGGATAAGATGATGAGATGAA
>CAUYON010084767.1:0-20000 GCA_963573935.1 Arctocebus calabarensis
TATATGCAAATATATTCTAAAATATAGATAAAAATACAATAATAATCTCATCATCCCTAATTATTAGAGAAATGCAAATCAAAACCACCCTGAGATATCGTCTAACCCCAGTGAGAATGGCCCACAACAAAAAATCTCAGAACTGCAGATGCTGGCATGGATGTAGAGAGAAGGGAACACTTTTTAACTGCTGGTGGGACTGCAAACTAATACAACCTTTTTGGAAGAAAGTATGGAGAACCCCCAAAGGACTCAAACTAGACCTCTTGTTTGTTCCTACAATGCCATTACTGGACATCTACCCAGAAGAAAAAAATCCTTTTACCATAAGGACATCTGCACTAGACTGTTTATTGCAGCTCAATTTGCAATTGCCAAAATGTGGAAACAGCCTAAATGCCCACCAACCCAGGAATGGATTAATAAGCTGTGGTATATGTATACCTTGGAATACTATTCAGTCATTAAAAAAGATGGAGACTTTACATCTATTGTACATAAAGAATAAGACATCATTCTTAGTAAAGCATCACAGAAATGGAGAAGCAAGAATCCTATCCTCATTTCTAATATGAGAACAATCAATGATATTGTACATGGTAGGAAGGAGGCTGGGGAGTCAAAGTGTGTGACATACCTTTTGGAGGCAGGATAAAATTATAGGAGAGACCTTACCTAACAAATGCAATCAATGTAATCTGGTTCAAAAAATTAAAAAGGAGAATAGATTACTCACCTTTTAAAATAATATATCACAGGACCACTCCTATTTTAAGAAATTTACCAGGGATCCTGAGAGAACTGGAAAAAACAAAATTTACAAAACTTACTAACCAACTAATATCACTGTGAAAAATAACAAAGAAAAGATTTCAGAATGAGTGAATGACAGATATCCTGTTCGTTTAACACCCCCAGTCCATTCCCACTCTCCAGGTAACCAGATGTGGATTAAAGATTGGAGCCTGAGCCCACAGAACCCATGGTGAAAAGTCCCCTACTTGGTGACACAGTCCACACCAACAGCAGTGAAGGTGAATGGCGTTCCTAACTGGATACATCACTCACGCGTGAAACCAGCCAGCCATGGGAGTGGACAATCTAATAACACCCAGAGCATCCCCTCCATCTTATTCTGAAAAACAAGACTACAGCCCTGCCTCAGTCACATACCAGGAGCTGACTGGTCTACACATGGCAGAAGCTTGAGTATGAGTAGGAGTGGTGTGGGACTAATTATTGATTCTTCGCTTTGGACTTTTTCACCTTCCTTATTTAATCTTAAGTATAAGACATGATGAAGGTTGTGAAAAATGTATCCAAAAGATAATCCAAACTAGACAAACTGTCAAATTGGTTTACTCTTATAATGAATATACAGGAAAGCCTGAGGGTACTTGCATATATAATAACACCCAATTTCAGATATGTGGGCCCCACAGTGAGCCAGCTCTTTGCTACAATCCTTCTGAACCCCCAGAGCAAACTGAATTTGCCATGTGGTATACTGATACCCCTAGAAAGACAACAACACAAGTCATTTTAACAGAAGGAATACCTAAACAACTAAAAAAAAATCATTAATAACAATTTTGCAATATATACAGATGTGTCTTTTTATATTTTTAATAATTAGTTTTCCATGTAGAAATGCTATATACTTCTGAAGAATTATTTCTATGTATTTCATATTTTGTGTTGTCATGTTAACATTAATTCTCTAATTGTTCATAGTATACAATGGATATTTGTATAATGAACTTAAAAAATAATAAAATAATGGTAAACATTAAAAAATAATAATTAGAATTCTAATTTCTTACATATAAAGACCCATGTATATCTCAACTTGTTCCGCATTTCTAAGGCCAATCAATAATTCTTCCAGTTTGCACAGTTGTTTTCAAAAAGGATATTAGCATATACATGCTTAATAATTCATACAATATATATACAATTACCTGTACTGCATTGAGCAGAGGGATTGGTGAAAATTTTCTGTTTCTTTTAGGTGACTTTGGATTGCAGTATTTAAATATTGCTGTCATGATGTTTTGATCTCCTGAATTATTTCTAGTAATCTATTTCTCTCCTTGTCAAACAATTGTGGCAAACTTCCTATAGTTTACGCCCTATAAATACATTTATCACTATTGTATCCTTCCCGTCAATATTTTTGTAAGTCAGGTTACCAGTTTCATCATGTGTTAAAATGCTCAATTTAAAATTGTAAATATGCTGAAACCTTTTTCATTCATGGTGAAAAAAAGGCTCTTTAGCAGCTACACACAAACCGTTAGTGATATGGAATACAGCTTTTTATAATAATGTTGATTAATCTATAGGATTCCAGAGTATAACAAGGAAGCACATTGTAAATTAAATTGTCTTTCACACATATAACAAGGTGTTGACAGAATAAGTGTTTTTTTCCAGTCTAAATTTTTCAACGTGGTATTTGCCAAAGTGCAAATGTTTGCACTTAGAGCCCTGTGAAATATGTAAAACAATTCCAATCTTTTCCCAATTTGCAGAAGAAAAAAATGAGTTAGTCTAGTTCTCAAAGTAGCTGTATTTTTTATATGATTAGTTGTTTCAATTAATTTTTCATGGAAAGAAAATGCGTTGTGAGCAGATGTTGTACAAGAGTAAAATGTTTTAAACAATCCATTTTATACCACATTTAATGTTTTATTTCTGTATCATAGATATGTTGAACAATTGCATCAAATATCTTAAATTGTCTCGTTAGGAACTATAGAGTGTTGAATGGATTACATGACTATGAACTAATTAATCTTTATCCTAATAATGACAAAATTCCAATGTAGTTTTTAAATAAGATAGGACAACAAATGTGTATAAATTTAATGTGAGGGAATATATATTACATGTGTCATATATGTTATCTATAACTTCTTCATAGCAAAACCAAAAAATAGTAATGACAGAAAAAAATTCAAGACCATTCATCAAAATACATTTCAAGTTTAATAGAAGCACAAGTTAAATTAATTGTCTATAACAAATTATAAATTTTCTATAAGAAGACAAGTGATATCCTGGGCAGAAGACAAGAAGATTAACATGATGATATCTCAGAATTCAAAAATTAATATTTTATAAAGACATCTTAAACACTAGCATCTTTGTTCCCTGAGCAAATGCATGACCTAGTAAACTGAAATTCTATTCTGTAATTAAAGTGGGAAAGTATTCAGTATTTTGACTTAAGTAATAAAAAAGAAAAGAGTTAAACTAACATATACTATTTGTCAAAATAAATGAGCTCCCATAGTCAAAGATGAGTCTTTAATGTAAAAACAATATGCATTTTTAGAATAAGCATATAGAGATAAAATTGTGGCATTTTGGAGAAAAATGCTTTTCTTTTGCAACACGTTAGACTTACCAAAAACCTAATGTAGCCAATTTTTTGTAGGGAGAATACCTTATATCCATTCTCTCTCAGTTTTTAAGTGTACAATATATTGCTATTTACTGTAATATTATGATGTGCATTAGAGCTTTTGATCTTATTTCTCTATGTCTAACTGAAACACTGAAAATTTGTGTCCTTTAACCAACATCTCCCCAATCCCTTCCATCCTTAGCTTTAGCTGACCACTCATGAATTTATGTTAAAGCCAGTTTTGAAAACTTTCTCTTTGGCTTTTGTCATTCTCCTTAAAGCATAGCTAATTTCCTTATCCATTCTCTACCTTCCTAACTCATGCTTAAATTAAAACACACAACTTGGAGTGTTCATAGCTGAATGGGCTTACCCCATGGGAATATATATGTAGCTGAATGTTATGATCTTTAAAGTGCCTTCTGATGTTACAAATGAGGTAGTAATAGGACTTTAAATAAGAGGCTTATAGTAATGAATCTCAGCTGGTAGACGGAAATAGGGGAAAGTAAGCTTGATTAATTTACTCCTAGATAGCAAATTTGGAATTAGGATTTGAATCCAAGAGCTGAATTTCAGCACCTATGCAGAAAAAGCCAATCTTGGGGTCTTGCTCCCAATCTGACCGTACCAATTTTCTAATATTTTTCTTTTTATCAGTCAATAACTGTCATCATCCTTTTCATCACCCTCACATTATAAATTTGAAAACAAAAATTGTCAGTTAGTTGCAGCCATTGTCTCATTTCCTTTGATGGCAGGCAAACTAACATTGCTCTCCAATCTTCCAGTGTGGGCACCACAGTGGACCAAACATCCTTGCCACTGAAACCCGTAACATAGTTTGCACTGAGGCCATAGTTCTCACGTGTGGCTCCCGACCAATGATTGAGCTTAGTTGGGACACAAGGGCAGGCTAGTTTCTAGAAGAGCTGGATTCTTCCAATGGATGGGTTTGGCTCAAGTATTCCAAACTAACTTTAGGAAAATTCTTTAGGATCACTGTCCAGTCTAAGGCTCTTTTACTCACCATTCCTTTCTTTTCTCTTTTTTCACAAGGGTAAGACCCGTGCTCTGCTCTGACAGCTCTCTTAGGAGTTCCCTCCCTGCTCCTCCTGCCGATGTTTTACTGATAAATCGGATAGATGTTTAATGCCATGAAGGGACTATTTCTTGCAGGGAGCTTAGGTTTCGTGCATTCTTATCAGTTATAAGGATACCAGTGCCACAAAGTGCAAGTTTTGACATTTTAGTTTCACGAGGCAGAGTCCTGTACCAGTTCTAAGATAGGCAAATGTGCATTTATTACAGAAATCATTCTTTGCTTTGCAGTAATACTTCCAGCTATGGATCCGTTTCCGAGACATATGGAGACATATAATCAAATCTCTAAGGAAAACCTGTATTTTAGAAATGGCTCACATTTTTGTTCTCAACAAATATTTTTTCTTAGAAGAAGAATTAGCCCTAAGTCTTGAGTAAAGTTTACAGTTAAAAAAAAATTGGATTTTATCAAAGAAACACATTGTCTTTACAATAAAATTTAGTGATTTAATTTAGACTAGTATTGATTACTTTTACCTGAGGAGGGTACCCTATGTTTACCTCATATTTAAGTACATAAAATCAATATAGGTGCCTGTGGCTCAGTGGGTAAGGCTCTGGCCCCATATACCAAGGGTGACAGGTTTGAATCCAGCCCCAGCCAAACCGCAACAAAAAAGATAGCCAGGTTTTGTGGCAGGTGTCTGTAGTCCCAGCTACTCGAGAGGCTGAGGCAAGAGAATCACCTAAGCCCAGGTGGAGGTTGGAGGTTGCTGTGATCTGTGTAATGCCACAGCACTCTACTGTGGGCATTAATGTGAGACGCTGTCTCTGAAAAAAAAAAAAAAATCAACAAGCACTTATGGTATGTATGCTGTACAAAAGAAAACGTGAGGCAACAGAATTAAAAGATGAAAAAAGAAAAATGAGTAAGAAATGTTTCAAGTAAACAAGTAAACATATTTCAAGAAACAATGTTTCTATAAAGTATTTATAGAATTTCCAACATAGCAAATTAGGTAAATGTGTATGTAACTAATAATAAGTTAGTTAGTTAGCATAGTGGTGATGGAGAAAGGGAAGTAAGAGACAGGAAAAGTTTAATGATGAATATGACTATGATGTTATTTCCAGGAATTTGTAAGTGTGCTGAAAGTTTAGTCTTCTAATTTTCTGTGGGAAGTTTTTAGTGACATGACATTTTAAAAGTTAGAGTTGGTTAAGTTGGAGGAAAAGCTTTAGAAAGCATACCTGTTCAATATCATGATATATTTATTTCCTCAATTAAGGGCCTTAATTAAGGAAGCTATGACAAATAGGTGGATGGTCAGAAAATTAATCCTGAGCTGAATATTTATGGTCACAAAAGTCTCCCAAATGAATTGTCTGGTGAAGTGCTAATGTTCATTCTTCCTCAAGAGAATAGGATAATTTTTTAAATATTGTGGCACTCCTAGCCTGATTCTTCTTTTAGAATGCAAAAGGAAGGCTATTTTAAGAAACTGAGTGTGGGAAGCCACAATGACAGTATTTATGTTTATGGTCATTAATTTTCATTTTCATAAGTCTTTATCTCATTGTTAATGGAAAGGAGCATGGTAGAAATATTAGAATACAGTGACAGAAAAACTGTATTTAACCCACACCCTCCCACAAGCTCTGTCTCACTCTACTCACACACCAAAGACACTTACCTGTGCCTCTTCATTAAGACCAGAGATTTGGACTTAATATGTATCTTCTGGTATTAATTTTCTTACATAAAAACTTATAGTAAAAAATGGATTCCCAAAGAATATCATGTAGCTATTTATTCTTCTTAAGATAGGGCTTATTCTCCAAATATAATTACACTCATCTAACTCAATTTTGCCATGTTCTTATGCATATGAACTACAAAACATGAAATGCAGCTAATAGAGAAAATTTGACATTATAAACTACATTTATCTTCTATGACATTTATGCTCTTAAGGTCTCAAACCGACACTCACATTTATAGAAATCCAGTTTAGCATCATTGTTTCAGAACTTGTGATATGCTGGCTGCTATGGCATTGATATTTGTCTCCTCCAAACTTCATGTTGAAATTTCATCCCAATGCGGCAGTGTTGGGAGGTGGCGCCTGGGGGAGGTGTTTGGGTTACGGGGGTCGATCCCTTACGAGTAGATCTAATACACACCCACATAAGAGAAAGTCTCAAATCAATTCAAGGTTAGAGGCAGGGTTATACTGCAAACAGTGTAACCTCATTCTTTATACCCTCAATGAACCTGAAACAATAAAAAGTAAAAAAAACTAACAAGTCTCAGGTATTCCTTTATAGCAACACTAAACAGACTAAGATACTGGGCTATTCAGGCAGCTCTTCTTGTTTACACAGAAGCTTTCTTCCTCAATATAGTGATTTACTCTGTGTGTTGTAAGCTGATGTGTGAAGTTTCCATTTTTCTATACTATGATTAAAATTATTCATATGAAAAAGATAGAAAGTGAAGCAGAAAGCCCCTTTTCTTTATTCTTTTCAATATGAACCTTCACAATGTCCAATTCCTAAAATCCACATGAAAGCTTTCTTTTTTAATTCTCTAACAAGGTATCAAATAGCAAAATCCAAAGGTATTATAGTAGATACATAAAGTGAGTTTAAAGAAAATCTACTGGTAAAATAAAATGCCATGTTCTTAAGGAGAAAAACTCTTCTAAAAAATGAGAACACAACACATGACTGTTTTGTTAATGTTTGAAATAACGAGGGTGTTGCACAGCCCCCTTCACCCCAGCCTGGATTTGTAGTGCTGGTTTAGGACCCAGCACAACTTAGGAAGGTATGCAGAGTTCACTTTGATAAACATAAACCTGACAGCGTTACTTAATGGTGCTCTGATTTCACATAGTCTTCAGAAAAGAAAATGCATTTACCCTACTGCACGGCCAATATCACTGGGATTCCTAGAACAATTCCAGGCAGCAAAATAAGCTTCTTAGTCATTATCAAATTGTTCAAAAATTTAATATTATCTCTTTTCATTTGTTTGCTATTAATGTGAAAACTCCTGTTTAAATGAATGTACTTAGTACCGGCATTTCTGTCTGTATCTTTTCACTTTCTCAATATAACAATGATCCCTCTATTTCTGCTGTGCTCTTTGGAGGTTCTATTTTTCCATTTTATATTTCCATAATGTTTTTTTTTTCTCTCCTACCATTTCCTCAGCCCATACTGCTATAGTCTCCTCATTTTGTTTCTATTTTCTTAGGTAGTCTAGTTTTTTTTTTTTTCTACAATTTCTCTTTCTTACCCACATTTTCTCTTCATCCCCCCACCCAACCTTCCCATTTTTTCTCTATTCACGTCTTACATATTTCTAGTAGTAACACGATTTCTCTTTTATCAAAGTGTAAGTACCACATTAAAACTCTATTACTGGTAATAGAGTTAATGTGAAAATACAGATTACCTATAATGTATGACAAAGTAATTCTATGTCTTAGTCACTATAATGAGTTGCCAATTTAATTTAAATATATTAGATGTTCACTGAATGAATACTGAGCTCTTTTTATGCATTTAGTGCAGAATTGATCATTACTGAATACCTAAAAGCCATTCTACAAGACTTTTTACCTTGATAAAAATACTTTGGGTCCTAAACCACCAGAAGAAAAAATTAATAATGGCAAATACTTCATACCAGATATTATGCTATTGCTTTTTCTTTTTTTTTATTCTTAGAAATAAATTTATTTATTTCAACCCTTTCTGATAAGACAATAAAGTGGTATTATGAGTCTTATAAAGAGATTATAAGATCTGGTAATAAAGTAAGTTTAATACGCAGTTCCTGAATTACCTGTGGAACACTCATTTATGCCCTCGAGATATTCATTCATTTATTGAATGCTTAGCACTTGCTAAATGACAAAACTCTATAAGGCACTAGAGATGCCATGATTAATAAGACATCATTGCTTTTCAGGAAGGTTGTATAATCTACCTACAGAAGATAGACAAGTGAGCAGATAATTATAACACAGTGTAATGCAGTAATGAGAAGCCATAGGGCTGTATGAGCACATAAGAAGTTCTTCTAACCTATAGTCTTAGGAGTTCAGGGAAAAATTAAAGAAAAAAATAATATTTCATTGAGTTTTGAAGCCAGTTATGCAGTTAATAAAGTGAGGAGATGAAATGAGGTGGAGATGTATGTGGGGGTCACAAAGAACTCTCCAGGGAAAAAAAATTAACATTTCCAAAAGCTTAGAAGTAAGAGAAATTCTAGAAAGTATTTATAACGAAAATAGTCCCGTAAGTCTGAGACATGAGTTATGGAATATATGAGTAGGACAGGGAGAAAAATAGTAATGAGACAGAAAGCTATAAATGTAACCAGAAACCAGATATTGAAGGGCCCTTTATGTCATAGTGAGGAGTTTAAAATTCATCCTAAAATTCATAAAAGCCACTATGGGATTCCTAAGCAAAGGCATGTCCTGACCATATTTGGTATTTTAAAAGTAAAAAATGTGAAGAATGGATTGAAGAAGCAAGTTTTCAGGCACAGAGACTGATGGGAGGATGCCGCAAGCCGTTGAATGATAATGTTGACATTCAGTTATTGAATGACTCACCTAGTACAGGGCTCAGTCAAGCATGATGGTTACTGATGTTAATGCCATTGATGGAATTAAGACATATTTTTAAAGGAAACAAAAGAAAGGGGATATGGTCAATTTCCTGGATGTGGTAATTAGGCAGAGCAAGAGTCAAAGTTAACCAATGGGCCTAGGATATAGGCAACTGGGTGTGTCACAGTGTCAATCATGATATGAACAAACTGTCATTCCTTGGCAGATGGGGTTGGTACAGAGCTGGAGTTCTTTCATTTTATGTTTACTTTAATGAACCCTTAGGTCTTAGATGTGAAAACATCCAACAGAGAAATGTATATGAGGAGCAGGATATTTCATTTGTGTTGCATTATCCTTTCATAATCCTCTCACACCTTCCAAGGTAAACTAATTCCCTTGATTCAGGAAAGATTATTTCAGAGTATAAAGCAACGTGCAGAGATTATGCTAAGGTTAAGCTGAGGCTTGGTAGATGCAGGTGGATGAACAGAATTGTCCTCAAGAATTCAAAAGCGAGTTTATGCTGGATTGTGGTGCTGGTCCGTCTTCTGTACTCTCAGCGCAGCCAGGATATCATCAATATTACATGTTCTGAGGAAGCTAAAATTAGTTACCCCTCTGTCACTTTCAGCAAAATTTTAATTATCATGAGCAGTAGATAAGCTATTGAGCTTCCTGGCTCAAAGAACTTTCGGGCTTGGAAAATATAGGCATTAACGATTAGTGTCTAGGGGTTCTTCATCTGTTTCCAAATAAACATCCCGTATTCTTGTGAGTCCTCAAAAAGGTGATCCCTGCTCTCCAAACTTCAACCCTTTGTATACATGGCAAAAAAATACTCTAAGACTTATGTGGGATAGGTCTTGAGTTTGATTTAAATTGCTTTTTAAAAATATGAAGTACTGGTGGCGCCTGTGTCTCAAAGGAGTAGGGTACCAGTCCTATATGCCAGAGTTGGCAGGTTCAAATCCAGCCCCAGCCAAAAACAGCAAAAAAAAAAAAAAAAAAAGAAGTACTCCTATTTGCATCATACTCCCAAATATAGACTAAAATTTAATATGATTGTGAATGTCAAAGGATTGTACTAAAATATACAAATAATTTGAGAAAAAAGGTAACAGAATTAGGCCAATGAATGACTAGGTTTTAGGATTTCAGCTTTTTGCTATTTTTTAATTTTTTAATATTTCAACATTTAATCATGAACAACTACAGTGATATTTTATATTTTACTTTTTAGTATGTCTTTGAAATCTGGTGTTTCTAATATGGAATCATCACACTCAAGTGCTCAAGAGCCACAGGTCTGGTAGTTTCTGTGTTAGACAATGCAGGTCTTGGAAATTCCTTCAACTGGGAAGAACAGTAAAAATGAATTTCGTTGTTCCCTTGACACCTGTCTAGAAATATGCACACACCACAATGTCCAGACAGTTTTTGCCTTTATACAGTATTTTAATCTTCTTGAGCTGTCATAACAAAATATCACAGACTAAGTAGCATAAACAGCAGAGATTTCTCATAGTTTTGGAGGCTGGAAATCTCAGATCAGATGCAAGCATGGTCCAGTTCTGCTGAGGGTTCTCTTCTTGGATTATTTTGTTTAATTTTAACGTAATACAACCTTTTTGGCCACAATTCTGAGATTAAGTTGTGAGTAGGATAAGTTTCTTTGATGGACTGTGAGAGAATCGGTTCTAATTTCAACACGTACTAAGCAAGTAGTGTTGTAAACTTCCTTCTCCCAACAGGCAAGATAGAACCATTTCCTCAAGAATCCTGTAACTAGGTCGCTTAGGTTGTTTGAATCCCATCTTGGCTATCCGTTAGCTGCATAATGTAGACAACTTGCTTAACATTTGTATCTCAGTTTCTTCATCTGAAAAATGAGAATAATATATGGGTTGTGTACTCATGCATGAAAAAAATTAAATTGTTTCTAGCACAAAGCAGTAGCATGTGCATCTTAATAATTATAGAGAATGTTAAAGCCTCTGATGGGAACTTCTCTCAGTGGAAGACTGGCTTTGCCAACCTGTGCTGAGCAATGGATAAGCCTCTTCAAAGAAGGAATTCTATGTAATAACATTTAATGTGAAGTACCTCCTAGAGAGAAGATGAGTTAGGTTAAAAGGAGGGCTTTAATCTTTTAAGTAAAATATACACATTTTAGGACAAAGCTGACGTATCCTGACTAACACAGAGGGACTGGACGCCGCCAGCAGCAGCCCAGGCTTTTTGCCTTTTCTCACACAAGGTTCAATCTTTCTTCAACTTAATTTTGGATTGTTTGGATTGTTTTAAATTGTTAAAGAATATTTCTTTGAGGATTGCGTACATGTTAACTTGCCTAGCACCGGCATTTCTCAGCCTGCTAGAACTTCCTCTGAACTGCACTCGGAGCCCTTGAAGTTAGTCTTGTTCCTATACCGTTAGCATTTCCTACAGGTGCTGCTCAACAGATTAAATAAACTGTTGTGAGTAGACCTTGTGTAATCTTGTTCCCATGACTAAAGCGGTTTTTAAAAACAGTTGTAAAATAGATTTCTGGAACACATTTCGTTTGTAAGTTGAGGATTTACTGTACAATGTAACACAATCAATCCCTGTCTCAAACGATGAACAATGCACTCAATTTACTGTGGCATGTTAAAGAACTGAAATAAATGATACAAATTCCTTCCTTCCTTCCTTCTTTCTGTCCTTTCTTCCCTACCTTTTTTCTCTCCTTCCCTCCCTCCCTTCTCCTCTTTTTCTTTGTTTCCTGTCCTCTTTCACTTGTTGTTTACTTCATATTTCCATTTCTGTTTACATCTACACTGCTATCTTTTTTTAAAAAATGACTTTGAAAATAACCTCTGAAAAAAGAATTTAAACTTGTCAGGTCCTAGTCCTTACACTTGACACTTAACAGATGCCTGACCTTGTGCAAATTAAATAATCTCTCAGGCTTCCTTCTCTTCATTTGTAAGAGGAAGTGGGCTGAACTAGGTGGTGTGTAATGTCCTTTCTCTGTCTTAAAAGAGTGTGAATCTAAGAATAGTAACACTGATTTCTGAACCAGTGTCAATTAATTTTATAAACCTATTTAAACCTTAAAACGTATTTGGAAAACCAAAGCCTAAACATAGATCATGTAAAATAAAATATGAATTCATACTTTTTCATGAAAGTAGGTATTTTTAAAATAAAATTAAAAGTTGAACATTAAATACCAGAAAATATAAAAAGGTTTATGAGAAAAAAAAATAATTATTGCTGTCAGATAAGTCATCCTAAGTCTGTGAGCTTCACTAATGTGAAATGTTTCTACCAAGGAAATTCTATCCTGGTAGTTGATGTTATTCAATTTTAAGACCTTGATAGCTGGAGCAAGAATGTAAATTATTAATTCTAGAATTAATAGAGATGTGTTGCAAAGGGAGGACCAGAATAAAATGATTTATATTTAATTGTGTTGATGTGAGTGCACTTGGATCTTTCTGATCTTCCATTTTTCGTTGTTTTATTTCTCTGTACCCACATTTAAATCTTCCTGTGTGACACACTGATATTTGAGAGGCATTAACCGGTGGCATCTCTCTCATGCACATAAATCTGTGATGGTGGGGGCGACAGTCAAGTGTGTATACCCATTACCCCCAATAAGTGTGTATTACATCCTCTTAGCCTTTCCAAGTATTCTAAGCTAACAGTTCTGCACCACGCTCACATTAATATGCTAATGAATTGGAATACAAAATTAAATGAAAATGAAATTTGGATGCTAATTGACATTTTTGTCACAAAAGCTCAGAGAAACACTATTTATGGTTTAATGGTAAAAGGCTAATGTGTCATCCCAGTGAGGCATCCACATCAATCTGGGCTACAGTTCTTTCCCCAAGTACAGTACAGAGTCCTGTTTGTGTATGCAAGTCGCCCGTCTCTGTCACGTAGGTGGGCCCTTCTCTGTAAACCTGCACTAAATTGCTACCATCCATTATACACAGTGGCTGTCTGGATGGCTGCCTGGCACTGACTTACACAGGCCATCTATTCCTGTCAGAAATATGATATGTCACTGACAAAAGCTTAATTACACCATTAATTAATAGGACAATTTTCAAAATGCCTTGAAATGCAGCTTGACACTCATTAGTGCCATTTATGAATAATTTCTCCTAGCGAATAGTACTCTGAAGAGCACTTTAAAATGAAATACAGTTTTAAACAAAAGTATCTAGAAAACAAAATAAATATGTGCTTAGAAACATGCTCATGCTGTCTCTCTCATGTGTTGTGTCTCTTCGACACTAGCAAAAGTAATTTTTTAAAAAATATTGAAATAGTTATTACAGTTTTGCCACAAAATGGCTTACTTTAATGTGTATGCATTTTAGAAATTCAGGCACTTATTTTCACTCTTTATGAATCTTAATTACTTTTTAAAACATACCATGCTTTAAACTTTAAATAGCAGTTATAACACATTAACCCCAAAATAGGTTTCTAAATATTTGTCAGTATGAAAAGTATCTTTAATGCTTTCCCCATATACCTGTATCCTAGCAATGTCATGTGTGACAAGAAGGAAAATATACAGTGTAAATCTGTTGGGAGTCACAATTCCACAATGTATTCTTTCTTATCTATTCTACTGATTTATGAAATTTTTGACATAAGTCTTTTAGATGTGCAGCCTACCAACACAGGGCAGTGTGCAGCAATTCATGATAAAATTTATATGAAATTATTTAATATTAAACTACCATAAGCCTCCTGTCAATTTCTTTTGCCACTAAAATCAGCATGACTAAATTATTTAAAGTCACAAAATACTGTGCATGATTAATTCTCTCTTTGTTACTTTTTTTTTCCTTGGCTACAGTGCATTTTTTCATTATTACACTACATGATAGCAGACAGGATAAGTTATAAGGTTAAAGCCAAATAAATTTTGCCTGAAGATGGAAAGGAAGTGTTGTTACACATCTCAGATAAGGAATTACAATTGGAAAACAGAAAGTGGGTGACAGAATGAGAGTAAGACCTTCTAGTTTTAGTAGGTGTCAATGTGTCTGAATGTCACTAGATTATCGAATGTTTCTTTTTATCTTGAGGTGAGCCACAAGATAAGAAGTCAGGATCACAACCTGGTACCTAAAAAATTGTATCAGACCTTGAAGAGTGATTCTCGGCAGTGTTATCAAATCATCTGGGAAGGTGATTGAAATAACCTATGCCAATTCCACTTGGCAATTGCTCAGTTCCTACAAATTTCCCACCCTTACTATCTTTTAAAACCATTTATATTTTCTGCTCTTCCTCTGGTATCTTAGCTCATGCCTTTAAAATCTCTCAACTGGCTTACAGTAATGCACATTTTCCCAATTTCCTTGATTCTAGCTATGTTTTCTTTCAATCAATTTTTTTATTATGGTAACAATTTGTATTATGGTAACAATGTCCAAACCCAAAAGACTTTAGAAAACATAAAATACTAAATACACAATGTCCCTTGTGACATTGATAATGAATGACATGTTACTGACACCATAAAGTTATGTATCTTAAAATTCCATTTAACTATGTTTAACTCAGTGGCTTGTTTAAGTACTTGATAAACAAATATTTATTTTAAGCTCTAGAAGATAACTTTAGTCATGCCATTGTGATGTTTATAACAACTTGAAGACTACTAATTATGTATGGTAATTCCCATTTTATTTAGTATTTAACTTATTACTAATAAATTCCCATTTTATTTAGTATTTAACTTATTACTTATCTAGCACCACTTCATGTTTTCTACTTCTGCATATTAAGTGTTCAACCTATATTGAAAACTTACTAAAACATTAATCTATCTTCTCACATCTAACCATTTTCTGCTCTACCGGCATGGCAATTCTCCCCACCACATGCCTAACTATTACCTTTGCTTCCCAGAATGTCTACTTTGACCACCAAGATGAAGATAAAATAGCCTTTTCTGTGCTCTCATAATATTTATCTGTTTACTATTCTTTTAATCTTTTAATCCACTCATAAGGTAGCCAAATATGTTTGGGGATATAATTTGTTCAACATTCTGTCCTTAGGTTCCTGTATGGTGATGGCTATTTTAGGTTCTTTATTAATTTATTTTGAATAAATCATGTAGTAAAATTGTTTTGTAAAAGATCAATAACACAAAGGGGTGTGCAATGAAAGACAAAGACTGAAAAAAAATCAATTGTTTCTAATTTAAAAGACCTTGAGTTTTGTCCTCCTCCAACTATTGAATAACTTGACCAATGGGCAAATCATTTAGCCTTTCCTTCTAGATGTTGTAGATGGAACTGAGTACATGAAAGGAAGGAGAAGGAAAATGAGGGAAAACAAAAAAAAATCCTTAGGGTTTAAAGACATAGCAAATCCAATTTCTTAACTTCCTTTTCTACTGGCTCCTTTTGGTTCTCATACCTGATGAGAGTCTTGTTTTTAGGTTAATGACTTCTGTTATTTTCATCTTTCTCCTTGTAATCTTAAGCACATAGACCAAAAGATAGAGAAATTGTGACATATTCCTAAGGGAAAGGGATTAAATCACCAATTCGATGATTCATTGACTCCTTTCTCCGGAAGGATGCTCCAGGGAAAGAAAAGAAGAAAGGTGAGCTAATTACAGTCTCCTTTTAAACAAGACCCCCTAATAAACAGATGGATGGTGATATTTCCTTAGAGAAAAAGATTATGTCTATGAAACATTCTTGGAAAGATGTATCTATACAGATCAGTTACCATAAACAGAACCCAGAGTCTATGATGCTGGTTCTTCTGCAGAATGTTTCATAAACTATTCAACAAGATAGAATACATATGAAATGGAGATGTTAAGTAATAGAATTGTTCCTGCCTATGTGAGGAACCTCAGAGATTCCACTTAGTCACCTTGTCTGTGCTGTAGCAGAGAGGCATGTTGGAGGCAAAAATAGAAAATCTGAAGAAATATTCTTCATGTTCGTGACCTCAATTTGCTTCTTCAGAGTCTTTTTGTTGATCATATATATCCTTCAAGAGATTTAATAAAGATTGATACTAAGAACTCTGATTCACCTGAGTATGACTTGTATTCCTCTGAGCTGTTCATGTATGATTGTTCAGTTAGCCAAATTGTTTGGGTTTCCTTAAACTTCCTAATTGTTTTCTTTTTACCTCTTAATTCTGCTATACCTACCTTCTCTCTTATCCCCTTATGCTCAAAATTGGTGGTGTTAATCACACTTTCTCTGATTTTTCTTTCAAAGTTAAAATAATGTATACTAATTTAACTAGATTATTCACATTTTAAAATAGCTATTAGAGCATTGAACTTGAAAGAACAATACTGATAGTAAACCCAGGCCTTATTTAGGGAGAAGTGTGGCTGTGTTCGTGGATTTTGTTGTTGTTTAGTTATTTTACAAATTACACTGAAGTTGATGCTGACTTCTCTGCAATTTTTGTTTTTTTGTGTGGCCATCTCAAGCTCCAAACCATATTTTAAGAGGGGCCCATCTGTCTGTGCAGGTGAGCATAACACTAGACTAATTCATCTTTTCATTGGCCAATTTGCCAATTACTCTCACATGTTTTGGCTAAACCCAATTACCCCAATTTTAAACTCCAGAAAGTAGTGTTAGCTACCAGAATTTGGTTATCAGCTATATTAGAACAGACAGTTATTGTGCATTGGAAATCACATTCTATAAAGAGCCTTCCCTGTTACATGTTGCATCCTTCTAAAACTTCTTTTTCATTTTCCTTCAATTATTGAAATAAAATGAGAAAATGACTCCTAATTGAGACAAAGGAACAGAAATATTTCTTATTATGGAAAGGGATACTAAAAAGTATGTAACATAATACAAAATATCTAAGATTTAGAAAATACATGATACTACATTAAATAATTACTGGGCACTGCTGTGTCTTCAACACTAGGAATTAAAGATTTATAAAACAAAAAGATAGGACTTACTAGACATTTATAAGCACAATGTATTAAGATTAATTCTTTATAATCTGATTCATCCTTGAAATGACCCTCCAGGTAATTGTTTTTATCTTTATTTTATACTAAAGGAATTAAGACAAAGAAAGTTTAAATTTCTTTAATAAAGCTTCATAGGTAGCAAATGATAGAGCTGAGATTCATATCTAGATCTTTCTAAAGTCAAAGCCCATATTTTACTAGATTACTTAACTATTTTATATCGCATATTTAAAATAAAGCAACAGAACTTTCTTACTAATAATTTTATTTTATATGTCATAATTTATTTGAATACAGGACAATAGAACGCTCTGTGGTTAAGACATGGGTTTTATGCCAAAGCCTGTGGTCCTTTAACCATTCTATGTTCCTATAAACTTAAAAGGAAACAATCGCTGAGTTAGAGGGGGCTTAATGGTACGGCTAGTGCAGTGCCCTCGATGGGTATGCATGAGTGATACAGCGTCCCTCAGAACCATGTAGTTGAGGTAGTTATCATGTACTTGATAATATGTCTGAAAACCAACTTTCACTAATGCCTTCTGATCCATTTTCCATCCAGGTACTGTGCATCTCCATTTTGCAAAGTAATGATCCTCTTCCATGTTGATGACAAAAGACAAAACAAAACTATGTTTTACAAATGATGCCATGTACTTTTTTCTAAGTGAATAATGGACAAATCCAGTATGTGCATTTGATTAAAAGAGCTTTTACGATTCATTGAAATTCATTACCTTAATCCCACTGCCCACTGTTGACTTTTATTCCTACAGAATTTTACTTTTTCTTGTGTTTCACCTAATTTTCTCTATCATATATTATCTTTTAGCAAATTATTGCTATCTATTTGTTAACTTTAGATGAGAACAAGATTTGGCATTAGTGTTATAATTTGGGGCAATATAACTTCACTGCGTTGGTAAGTACTAAAAAATAAGGGGGCACGCTAGTTGCTAAGTTAGTTTCTCTCTCTTCCTATCTCTCTCACTCTCTATCGCTCTCTCTCCTCCTCTCCCTGTCCCTCTCCCTAGCTAGAATTTAATAAAGAAGGACATTTAGAAAAGTAAGCTGCTGCAAATGGAATGTCTGTACTATTGGCAAAGTCTTCAGAGACTAACCTTAAAAATGTATGTACACTTATTTTTATATATTTTGAGGTAAGGCTAAATTTGCCACACATTACCCATATTTCTGCTCTACATGGTGAAGCGACAGAGAACTGATCAATAATGACCTACTGCACTTTGATCTTTAGTAGAAATCTGTCTGTAATAAATTGCTCTCATTTCATTTCAATTAATTCTATCCAACAGGGACCAATACATTTTGACCTTGTCTTCAGTGATGGATGCGTGAAGACTGATAATCTTTATAAAATTTTTGCTAGGCACTTGTACATGCTATTCTTAATTACTAAAAAAAAAAAAAAAAAAGAATGAAATGTAATGCAAAATATGATATTCCTAAAAGTTTATCTATTTGGTATCATGTAGTTGATGATATGTTTAAAAACCAAGTTACATTCGATATTTCCATATCCTTTCTATTAGCGTGTGCACATTATGTTATCTGTCATATATAATTTTTCTAATTATTTAAGTGAAATAACACCAATTTGGGGATGATTTCTGAGTTGTTATTGTTTTGATAAATTTATGTTTTAGGTGCAATGCTTTGAATTTAATGGACTACATATGAGGAAGAGCACTGTACTTGGAAATAATGTCATGTCATGGACAATCTGTGGCCATGGTTAGGGTACTGAATAGTGCATTTTACTTGCAACCTAATTTGACTAAAGTAAAGCCTAAAATGAGAAAGCTTTGCATATTTAATTCTAAAATAAAGTTAAAAAAAAGTACATTTAAAGAATGTAGGAACAAATAAACCTTTAAAATGGCATTTTCTTTTCCTTGCTGAAAATAAGTGAAGAGATTTTTCCCCCATCTCGTCTAAGAGCATTTATCTTTGAAAAATTTATAACTGTTACTATTTTCTTCTCTTTGGAAATGTTTACAATTTTTTTTTAAAGTCCTTCTGGAAGCTTGTCAGCTTGAGGACTTAGGAGTATCTTACCCATGGACCAAGGTAGATCACAACCTTTTCAATCTCCCAGTTTTTATAAGATACTGGAAATCTAATTTCCGTAGTTGCCTTATACCTTGTTCCAAACTGTACAGCTATCTCCTGTCAGAAAGATATAAGAAGTTTGTTTTTCCTTTGCACAATGCCAATTACCTAGCACATAAGGCTACCCCATTACCAGGTGAATTATGGGTAAACTATTTGTGACAAATGGTGCTGTCAAGTTGTCTTGCATGAGAACCAGTCATTATTTATCTTGACAACATATATATAATGGGTTGAATCTGCTTGGTTGTGTAAAGGGATGAGATTTCTTTCTGATTTGGCAAGCTTTTACGGTATGACTTGTGTGAAGTACATCACATTCATGTTTAATACTTATTTAATAATACTACTCTTTTCTTTCTCTATAAAAAGTTTTCTGAGTTGGAAGGTTTTTGTTTTTGTTTATTTTAGTTTCATTTTCCGCAAGTACAAATACTTTTTGAAAGGCATAGAGGAAAAAAGTGGGACTTCATCTCCATTATATTGCAAATAACTAATATGTTCTATTAACAGTTACATACATATAGATCTCATTGTCATAAATAATTAGTTAATTGACTATATACTTTTGCTTAAAGAAATATAAATAAATCATTTTTTTTATTTTGAGACAGAGCCTCAAGCTGTCATCCTGGACAGACTGCCGTGGCATCACAGCTCACAGCAACCTCCAATTCCTGGGCTCAAGCGAGTCTCCTGCCTCCGCCTCCCAAGTAGCTGGGACTACAGGTGCCCGCCACAACACCCGGCCATTTTTTGGTTGCAGCCGTCATTGTTG